>VDFB02021673.1:41041-141273 GCA_007258455.2 Sequoia sempervirens
TTTCTCTCCCTTGGTGCCAACCTATTTTATGTATTTTCATGTGTTTTCTTCTTTTATATATTAATCAATGTCACTTTTGTATTTATCCTATGTTGTGCTAACATGTCAAGTATTTACATGGCATATTGTATTTAGATACCAACACAATGCATAAATTTCTACATGATGTAATAGAATCCACTAACATTTTAATTGTATGATAACTATTTTATTTAAATCTTACCACATTGTTTCACATGTGCATGTAATTGTAACTATTTTTGGATCCATTAGATTCATCCCAATAGCTAGTTTTCTCATCATGCCTCTTCACCTTCCAATATATTTTTATTAAAAATGTTAATTCATTATCCATTACACAAAAACCATTATCATAATATCTTAGGTTATTTTTCTAGCATTCTAAAACCACCTACAATATTCTTGAGCACTCTTTTTGGTCTAATATTGTCTTCATGATCTCTTATCTCCATTTGCGATAACCATTATGATTTATTTAAGTGATATTGTTCAAGTTTCCACTTTATTTCTTCTCATTGTCAATGGTATTGATATTGTTGTATGTTTTCTTTGTTCTAGACACTTTTTTGGTACATTGGAATTTTCACCTTCATTTACTTTGAAACTCTCATACATAGTTTATCACTTCTTGTAGATCTAGGAATGATATTTATAGGTTTACTTTGCTACTCTTAGTTCTAGATACACTTAGGATAAGTGTGACACATTTATATTTATTTTACATTATTGACTATCCATGAAATCTAAAGATTGAAATATGGGTTTTACCATTCATGGAAATCTCCCAAGTAGTCTAAGCCTTTTCCCTTGTCCAAGAAATTGATTCCTAAGATATATAAATACAAAAAGGTTTGCAAGTCCACTCCCCTTCTATTGTTTATCTTGTTATTTTTTTAAATTTACTTATTTTTGTTTTGTTTTCATCATCTCTATATTATTTTGAATATTATCCTTTGCCACTATGGTTGTCCTTGTTCCTTGTTGTGTAGGAGAGCTAAGAATATAGAAGGATCTTTCATTTTTAAATGTTTTGGGATGAAAGCATGAGAGCTAGACTACAACACATGAGCCAATATCAGTGCATTTCATGAATTTCTATGCATCATGGTATTATCCAAGTTTGTGAGATTTTAAGGTTGATCACAAAATACATCTTGAATTCTTCTCCTTCACTATGACTTTAGTTTTTCAATTAAATATTTTAGATTCCAAATATTTTCATTTTAATTCATTTGGTCTCTCTTTTTCCTTCTTGTTCAAACATAATTTGATATGAGAAAAAAAATTATAGATAAGGACTTAGTATTAGGTATTTTCTTTCAAAAATATAAAACTAGAGAAAAACATAAAACATTAAATCTCCTAGTCTTATCTTGTAAGGTAGAATAGTAGAAACTTAAGGTTAACATAATCAAAATATATTTTTTTCTTTTTTCTATTTTACATGTAAGAAAACCCACTTGTTGGATAAATCCCATAGATTAGTGAAAATTCTTACACTCTCAAATTGTATCATGTGTATTATTGACATTCATAATACTTTTATGCTATAGAAATTATGGTTGTGTAAGGGAGAAATTGAGAGGATCTATGTTGAGTACAATTTTGATTATGTTTGTGGTATTTGGGGTATGAGAACCCCTTATTTTTTTCCCATATAGGTTACACCCCTTGACTCCCCCCTTTAATGGATCAATGGCACTAATCTAATGTGACTAGTTGAGACTTTATTTTTTACATGTTTTTAGCTTTAAAATGGTTGAAAAGAGTGGATAATATTCTAGATAAATTGAATGATATTTTTATGTTATCATTGGGTTTTTGAATTTGAATGCTTCATAATTTTATTTAAAATAGAATGGAATTAATTAAATTCTCGGTGTGTTATCATGATAAAATTGAGAAGCATGTGTATCTCATATTTTTTAATGTAAAGGAAGTGTTTTTTATTAGTGAAGAAATAGGTTTTGAATGGACCCGAAACCATCAGGTTTTGAAGGGACCCAAAACCCAAACTAGGATGGACAAGTTGCTCACAGAAAAGATACAAGAACACCCAGCAGCAAAACAGAAACACAGCCAACAAACAACATAAGAAATTACATGGATCTTGAACCATTTGGTTTTGACAGGACCAACAACCCTCTACAAACATCTAAAACATAGCTCATAACCAGAGCCCCATCATCAGAAGAAACTGAGCCCAGAAATTTACCCTCTCCACCTCTATAGGAAAAGTCATCACAAATACACAAGGCTCCAATAGTATTCCACAAAAACCAGTTGTTTTCTCCACCTCTATAGGAGAAAAATCTAGGCTCATCTGATCCACCGTAGGCACAACACCCCTTATCCTTGAGAGTGAGCCCCACTGAGAACAACTTACTTTGCAAGATCTCCACCTCCATAGGAGACATAAGAAAGAAGTTAGCAGAAATTCCATCATCCACTCCCTTGCAACCAAAAGAGAGGGCTTCATCAGCCCCCCAACACCATTTACAGGCATAGCTAGTAGCATCCAGCTCCACCTCAATAGGAGAAAAGTCACTTCCAGCCACATCCATCTCCCCCTCAATAAAAGATAGGACCACCTCTATAGGAGAAACCAGAGTAACCCAAAGATGCAAAAAATGAAGCTCAGATAGTAAAGTCGTGGAACCAAGAAGGAGAGGGACAACATAACCCTTACCACATAGAGACTCAGGAGTCAGAAAAAATAGGTAGAAAAAATCAGACCCCATCATAAGGAAAGTCACATACCAAAGAGATTCCACAAGAATCCAAAACAAAAGCACATCTCCCGAAAGATCAAAATAAACAAAGGGGTTCAAGGTGAGAAGAGAACCAGAGAAACCACCATATTTCTGCCACTAGGATAGAGAAGAAGCTGAGACATCCAAAGAAGCCCATAGAAATACAAACATGAAACTCTCCCAGTCGAGGCAGAAACAACTTCTACACAAACCCACAAGCATATGAGCAATAACAGAACCCCCTAATAAGAAAATGATACCAAAAACAAGCAAGGGCCAAAGAGTATAGAGAAAAAAAATTGTCCCGAGGTCTGAAACCACCATCAGGCTACCACAAACCCCATGAGAGCATATGTCACGAACAAAAACCAAAAGGGGGTGAACAACACCAACAAGATCTCCCCCCATAAGCACCAACTCCTGAGACCAAACGCAGCAGCATAGAGCCAAAGCCCAGTCCTCCCATGCCAGAACAAACAAGGCAAGACACACCTTAGTAGTCCCCCCACTAACAACATCAGAATCCACTCCAACCTCAGCAACATCGTCGGTGGAGAGACCAAGACCAAGCCCTAAACAAAGGAAGTGTTATCGTATATCTAAATGTGGTGTGTGAACACTTATGTAATGTTGGGAACCTATCCTATACATGTGATACTAAGTATCCATATTTGGGAATAAAATTACTATGGACATAACATACAACCTATTTTTACACACCCTATTTCAATTATCCTTATATGTTATAACTATGGATTAAAATGAGTATGGATTTTATATGTAAGTTATGTTTATTTTTTAATTAGTGGAAACACGGGTTTTGAAGGGGCCCTAAAACCCTATACAAAATGAGAAGGTTGCTAGAAAGAGAAGACATTAAGAAACAAGTAGACCCATGACAAAAAGGAGGTCAAAAATTGTATGATATTAAGGGTATGATGCTTTGGTTGTTGGCTCTACATGAAAGAAGTCCCACCATTTCACCAAAGGGTCTCCCCTTAACACCAAGGTCAAGTAGTCTCCATTTGTTGACACGGTAGAGAATGACCCTATGAGGTTTGAACCTTGGTTTTTGGCCCTACAGGCAAGAAGCACCACCACTTCACCAAAGGGTCGCCCCTATGTAAGTTATGTTTATTAATATTAACCTAGGTAGGATATATTTTTAGAATTCTCTCTGCTCTATGCTCTATGCTCTATGCTCTAACATTATTCTATTAATCATATTTTGATCTCCTCTAGTCTCAACCCTCACTCCATCTTGAGAGTAAGTTAGTTTAACTAGGGACTAGGAGATATGAGATGTAAATTAGAAGGTTTTACTTATCTATGAATATTTTATTCCCTTATTGACCCTTGATAATTATAGCCACATGGTTGGTTCATATTATAAGCCTATATTATATTTTTTATTCATATTTTGTTAGTTGGGTGTTGGATTCTATAAATATCTCCATATGTTGGACATATGATATTAGCATCAATATTGGCCATGATAATGACATTTGGTTGGAGTAGTAGCATGGGATGTAGATGGTCATGTAGTTACTAGTAATTTACATGGACCTACATCACATGTCCTTGGTTGTGTTGGACATGTAGCTATAGGGTGTGAGGTTTCTCCATGACTCTTATGTGGTTAAATACCATCAATACTATATTTTATTATGATTTATGTGGTTAGAGGGCCATTATTCCCATCCTCGCCTCAAGTGGCTTGATACAAGTCAAGTAGCGTTTATAATTCATAATTTTTGGGTATTGTAGATTACTTTTCTTTTATAATTTTTCTATTTGAAAACTAGTAATGTTTAAATTTCTTTTACTTTTACAAGTTTTTTTCCTATTTCCTTGAGCTATTCTCAAACTCTTGAGAATTTTCTTTTGTATCTATATTTTATTAACCAATGCTTCTCCATTGACATTGTGATTTGACTTACATTTATTTTTTTAACATATTTATGAGTTGACCTTTATTATTAGAGACTTATTAAATTTTTTCACTTTATTATTTTAAAATATCTAGAACTAAGGATTCACATTGTTTACCTCTATGTATTTTATATGTAGTAATGTGTGAAATGTGAATTGTAATATATAAGAGGATTCCCTTGTAATTCATATGTGGGAGTAGATAGCCTACAAAATTTTACTATGAGGATGGAACTAAAAGTGGGATAGTTATAATTCATTCCCCCTATGCATGTGTGATATTGTTGTGACATTACCTTAGAGGATAATCCCCTTTAAAAAAGAGAAGGGTACTATAAAATATAGGTATTCCTTAAGGAGGATCAGTATATCATCTTTTCTATTGGAATCTATGGTTAATACATACTATAAAATTTTGAGTACTTGATCTTGACTCCTAGAACTAGTTGGTTCTATACTTTACCTTGGCATTTGTATCCCTATGAGTTAGTTTTATGTCTAATGTTATGTGCATATACTAATGTGATTTGTTTAATCAATGTGACAACATGACCTTTTGATGTGCATTTGGAAATGTGCCTTGTCTATGATCATTATCATGTGAAGACCATTTGAAGTGCTTAATCTATGATGTGTATGAAATGTATATGGTCATCTAAGTTTATTGTTATAAGGATACACAATAAAATGGTGGAAATCCATATAGCCATTTGGAATTGAATTGAGATGTAATATTGTTAGAATAAGTATTGATATCAAACACTGAAATAAATTATGAAATAATATTTTTTTCCTTTATTATATTGCATATTATACAAGTCATGTGATTGATAATTTGCATAATAATAAGATGGAAATATGAGATGTTTTAAATAATCCTAAGTAGTGGAGCAACAACGCATGAGTTGTGAGAGGGGGTTGATATCCTGTTTAATCTGCTTATGTGGCTCGTGCAAGAGGTGCAAGACCTCCACAACAAGCATGATACCATCGCCCATTGCAACATTTCTACTCTTTGCAGTCTCAAGGAGAAGGACTCTATCTTTGGGCTTACCAGGTCATTAAATTCTAGTGTTGGGTGTGTGGTGGATGAGCTTGCTAGTTTGAAGAATGATTATGATCTGAGGTTGGCTCTGCTGGAAAGACAAAATAGGCAGCTTCGAAAGGATATGGACACGATTATAAACATTAGCAAAGAGAATTTGGAGGCCTCGGCTAAAGGTATGATTTTCCTCAATCAAAAGGCGAAGGAATTGACTGGGAGAGGACTGTTTGAAGAACATATGACTAAGGAACGAGGGGAGAGTGTTGTGATGGACGTGCATACCACAGACGTGGATGTTGGACTGAGTGTGTGTACTCGGAGTAAAACTAAGAAAGGTAAAACAGTCCATGCTCGTGATGTTGAGGAAATCATGGAGATGCATGACAAGCTGGCGTCTAAGGATCTGGATGTGGCAAAGATGCTTAAATAACTTCTCTAATGGTCGTTTGGTGTGTCTCTTTGTTTTTTGTGTTGGTTTTTTTTGTCTACTGATGGTCTATTGATGGTCTATTAATTAGCTTGTTTTTTGTTGGGTCTGGGTGGGCAGTCTATTGTTTCATCTTTACTACTACTGTCTCTTTTTGTTCAGGGTTTCAGGCACCCTTCAAAACATTTTTATCATTAATCAAAAACAATTCATGAGTTGATGTATATTAACCACTTCCCCCTTGACTACTTGTGGTTGCATGATCTTAACCATCCCATATTATGCATGCTTATGGAAAAAGTATAACCTTGCGGCTAAATATAATGTTACATTATACTTAAAGTTGTGAACCTATTAGTGTAATATTTATGTGCACTTTGGATATATTTTATCCTTAATGTGATATTGCACATGTTAATTAAGTCTTCTTAGGTAATTTATTTTTACTTAGTTAGGATAGGGTAGTGATTTTAACATTCTCTTTCTTTAAAGGGATTCTTTTTTTTTCCTTATCAGGTCACATATTTATAAACTTGGATAAGCAATCCCTTACTTTTTGGTTTCATAGATTATCCTCATCCTCATTAGATTTGGAAATATAAGACTATATATTTTATATCTTTATTTCCTTCATTTTTGATATTGAAGTAAGCCATAATGAGCTCTAACATTTATTTTTTGAGACTAACTCTATTTTGGTATTTTGATTTAACTATTATTTCTAGCTGTATTTTTAATGATTCTTAGTAATTCAAGTGTCTAAACCATTGATTCCATAAATGGCTCACCTCATCTAAGTGAGTGATAAATTTTATCAAAGGAGAGTTAAGAAAAAATATAAAAGTGATGGATTATAAATTTATTATCTACTTTCCCATGAAAATTATTGGTCCACTGTGCATTTCATTGATTACCACTAAGTTTGGTGTGAACTCAACTCATTTGCTAGAGCCAAGCTTCATGATTTGATAAACAAATAGGAGATTAGTTGAAAAATATAAGCATAGATAATATCCTAAAATTTTCCTTCACCCACATCAAAAACCATCTCCCATCTACTTTGATAGGAGTTTCATCACCATTAATATGACTGGCATAGAATATGGATCTAAGGGGTGAAACCATCCTATGAGGAATCCACCTAATGCAAAGAACTTGAATCAATAATCTAGTTATTGGGTTGTGAAGAAAATACTAATATGACCTTTCCTTTTCCTTCCCCCTTATTATTATATGTTTCTTTAGAAGATCCCTCTAATGAACCCTATTTGAATAAGTCAATCATGTTGATTTTATTTTTTTATAAAGATAAGTTAGGTGATCTATAAGATTGTTTAAATTTTGGTGTTCATAATGTCTAAACCTTTTACAAAAGGCACACTTGACCTTATATTTCTTAGGATTTTCACCTTATCTTTTTTTCCTAACCCCTTTTGTTCTATTGTATATTGATTTGCAATCAAGGAACATGATTTTGAGGGTTTGAATGTACTTATATGAATCAATTTATCTTTATCCTTAATGAATCCTATAGAGAAATCATTAAGAGTGAATTTTCTATGTGGAACCTAAGGCACATTTTGTGGCATGAAATGCAGAAACAAATACAAAATATTTTAAACTAAGCTAAGAGAGAATACTCAAGATAAGTTGTGTGTCTTTCTTTCTATCACACACTACTTTAGCAACAATCTAATGGCTTTGATCTTTGTGAAGAAGTCTTGAATAAATTCAAAATTCCTTTGACTTAACCCTATTGATTCATTCTCTAATTGATGACTCTTCAATTAATCCTACTCACCAAAGATGATTTCCAATGTGGCACAAACCTCATTTGGATTAGTGGTATATTAAATTTGAAATAATATGTCAAGAGAACCTTGTGGATGTGCATAGATGCATTGGAATTTCATCATGTGACTAAACAATACTATCTAAAGCACAAATATAATAGATTGTTACTCTTGAAGTTTTTTTTTTGGTTCATAAACGGAGCTAGAGCCCCGCACTTTTGATTGGAGTTGTGAACCAGTGAGGCCACAAATGGGGACCTCATCCTAGCATGGATGCACTACAACTACCACTCCCATGAGCACGGTAGCCCAGTAGGGGCACAAAGCCCCCGAGCACACCAGCCCAGTGAGGGAGTGGGCCCCGGACACAAGTGTCTAGTACTACGGCGAGCTCCTCTTCATCAAGGGCATCTTCAATGCTTGGTCTTGTCACGAGATTCTTCCCTCTTTAGCCTAGGGTGATTTTCAACACTGGTCTAACACCATCAACAATAGCAACAATGCTACGGGTCAAGTCCGGAGACTTGAACCCTAGTAGCCACAACAACACCATCACTCATCTAATGCACCATGGGCTCATGCCCTATTACTCTTAAATTTTTAATTTGTTTTTGTTTGGATTAATTTGTCTAATACATGTTCATGTTATTGTTCTAGAATTTATGTTGAATATTACAAGCTATGAGTTATAAAGTTATAATCATGTTTATAAGAGGATATATGTTCTAAATGAGCCTTTACTAAATCTAGTAATTATTTTCCTTTTATCCCTAACCATTTTCATCCCAAAATTATTCATATTGTTATAATAGATATAAAGAGATTATATTTTAATATCAGAGATTGACTCATATATTTATCCCACATCTGTGTGGCTTTTTATGCTTCATGGCTAGTTATGTTACTAGGGCTGCATGTGATATTGTTGTAAGTTTGTTGTTACCAAAAAATACGTCATGATGACATACTCTTATTTTTTCCTTATAGTCATGTGAATTGACTATTTCCTCCTAAAATTTTACTTAATATTGAGATATATGTATTTGATGTTTGATGCTATGTTGGGTACTAAAAAAGTGTAATTATGGAGATTTATAAGTCATTTTATTTAAAAATGTTATGATTACATGAATTGGATGGTCTCTCTTTGTTGCACTTATGTTATGTAAATTGGATGGTGTATGCCACCATTAACTTGTACAATGGATCTTTGCAAAGTGTTGTATATTGTAAGGATATATTCATAAGAGCTATAGACAATAGGATACTCATAAATATTTTATGGATTCATAGGTCATAAATTAAATGATATGAGTATTGGTTACACTATTAACCTAACCTTTGTAACATGATTTGATTGTTATAGTCATGGAAGGTAGCTCTTGTTGGAACTATTCAAACTATAAAATTGTAAAAGAAACCATAACAACATGGATTTGTAATTGAGAATTATGTGGGGAAGTATGAATACACATAAAGAAATGAACAAGTCAAATTGAGTTATGGGTTCCAAGATATTATCTAGATTGTATTGGTTTATGATAAATAACTCAATGTTGGATGTATAAAGGTAAAATAAGTTTATGGTGTATTTATATTTGATATATTATTACAAAATTTGATATTGAGTAATGTTTGACTTTCAATATTAGTTTCCATACTTTGAAATCAAATGGTTTAGAAAGAAATACTTTATGGAATTGATTGAATTCACAAATTATATGTACTAAAATATTTTACTTAACTATTCAAGTAAAAAAATCCTATAAATCGTTCAATAATAATTTTATGTCTTAACATATGTATGGTGTTATACTTGTTATTAGAGTGGGATTTGAACACTATCGCCTAAACTCATTAAGTTAAAAACTATTTTTTAATTGATATTTTATTCAATGAAAATATGTTCAACTAATTATAACTACTTAACGCTTGATCTCAATCTATGCCAATTGATGTTGATAATAAAAACCTATTTATGTAGTGATTATTGAGATGGTTAGTTGAACTAGGCGGAATAAAGGCTTAAATTTCACCTATCATCATGATGTTAATGTATTATAGGGACACAATGGTTTCTATTTATAAACTTAAAATGTTGTATACTATTGATTGACCATGATTTATCAAGCATGCTATACATATATGTTTTGAGTGACAATAAGGAATTCCCCATGAGTTATAAGATTAATTACCTTACGAATTAAGGTAATAACGTGTTTAAAACAATAAAATGGAATATATTTTTTGAATAAGGATAGACTTAGTCATTAAAGTAATTTTTTGAAAAGTAATATAATTTCTTGTATAAATGTATGATGTATAAATTTATGGTGAATAATCATGGTGTACTAATTTGAGTGTAATAATAATCACATAAGTACATTGTACATTTTATTAACTTGATAGATGATTATTTATATTGGTTCTAAATATTGCATGCTAAAACCTTATACTCATTTGTTGACCTCATACATGCTTTCCTAGTTCACTTATAATTTAACATGGAGTCTAAAGTACAACTTCCACTATTTGTAGATTGCAAACAAGATTTGATTGATGTGTGAAGGATTATAATCTCATTTATTTTCTCTATTTGTTTGTATGAGATCCCATCCTCCTAACTCTTTGAGCCATAACCTCTCTTTCTAGATAATATTTTGCTTTACATTCAAGATAAAATATATTTTATCCTAAAAGATTCTCTTTCTAATTATTCTTTAATGGATATCAAAGTTGAAAAAAAAATCCTAGTATAGGTTGGTAGCACTCATTCTTCTACTCCTCTAGTGGATTCCTCACATGATCCCTCTCAAAGAAATATTCCTCTTATTACATAAGAAATGAAGGAGTAATTTCTTGCACATCTTTTTGAGCATCTTGTATATATATTACAACTTCTCTTATAGACTAAGTTAATCACTCATCCTCTTTTTGTATTCAAGAAACCTCCTAAGCATGTTTATTCACTAATTATAAATTTTTCATGTGATAGGATGTTATGTTATTATGCCAAACAATGCATATCTTTAAATCATAAAATAAAAGATATCATTGATGAGAGTTATATTTTTGTCTATCCTTGTGATGTAACTTCCACTTATTCTCATAATATAATTACTAAATTGGTAGAGGAACCTAAGATAAAATATGAAAAATCATTCACCTATATTACACATGATGATGATGACCCTCCTAATATGGTTACATAATATTTTCCTTATTTCAATGTGCATGTTACTATTATTTCCACTTATACATGAATTTTGACTATTGAACATGTCCCTCCCTTTGAAAACCCTCCATGTAAGACTATTACAAATGTTCCTCCTTCATCTAGGAGGATTCACCAATGGTGGTTCCCACACAATAGGACCTTCACATGGCTTGTAGTAAATATCAAGATACTTATTTACACTCCAATACACTAGAGAGTCTCCAAAATTCTTATGGTAACACAAATACCAACCATATACATCCATAGATAGAGCCTTGTAGCACATCCTTCAATTCTTCCATGGTTGCAACTCTGACATCCTAGGTAAATTTCTATTTTCTCCCTTGTGTTTCTTCAATATCCTTCTTTAATCTTCCCTAATGGACTACTAAGATCCCCATTCCCTCCAAATTTTGTGTAAACCCTTTCACATCCTCCCTAAATCACTATTGTCTATCACAACCTACCAATCTCTCTATCACTCTCTCACATTCCATATTACCTAGATTGCAGCTTATATGGTGTTTATGCTTTAAGATCACATCCTTCACACACCACATCACATCACACCACTCTAGGTATCACACACACCCAATTTTCAAAATTTTATATTTTGAGGTTGAAAAATACCACCTAAGAGACTAAATAAGGCAGTCTCTCAAATAACCACACCCTTTCCCTTTTTCCCCTATAGATATACAAATATTCAAATATCAATTATATGAGATTGAATGCACTTCACAAGGTCACAAAAAAGGAGCAAGGTATAGAGGTGAATAAGTCTTGAAAATATTAGAGTTTTATTATAAAGACAAACCCAAGTGTTATAGTTGTAGAAGTGGCCTATAGGAAATTGTTTACAAAGTTGTCCTTGTCTATTACTTATAGGAGCACCCATCATCAATAATTGTGGGGCTGATCTAGTGCTTGAGGAGGGTAAGAGTTCCCATAACTAGTGCTATAATCTTCTAGCAATGTCTAAGAAGGGTAGGAGTGCTCATGGATGGCACTAGTTACTGTTGCAGAATTATCTCTAACCTACAAGAGTGTTCCTATTCAATGCTAGTGTCATGTAGAGGTGTATCTATCTAGTGTAGGTGTCCTTGTTGATCCTCCAAAGCTACAATTATTTAGGTTTCTTGTTCCAAACATATTATTTATAGTCATTTAATCATATCCACCTCCAAGATATCTCAAGATACATTTTTTAATTTATTTCCTTGTCAATTACTAGTTTACATTTCCCCACTCTAGAACCTATTCTATTTGAATGAAAATCTAATATTACATACATTATTATTGAACTTAACATTACATGTCAATTAATTTATCATATTACAAGTACATTAGTGTAAAGAAAGAATGTTTAATCCTAGGTTGTATTATGTTTAATTTATACAACACTATTAACTTAAAAATTTATTCTTTAAAATGATAACTCATTGGACTTAGGATTGCATAGGGGATTGTTATAAGTAATTAATTATTGAACCAATCTTATATTAGAGGGTGGTCGGTTACTCACAAGAAGTATTTGGAGTTACATGTCTTATATTTGTATTTGTCTTTTTAATAAGAAATTAAAGAGATGTGGATAAGTTATATATTTTAGTGTATTTCAAAATATATATTCTTCATTATTCTAAATTTAGGAAAACAATATGAGAGAACCAGAGATAATACCATCCAACCACACATCAAACTTTATAATCTTCATCATTAACCAAATTAAATATATTGATGCCTACATACTAAATTGTAAAAGTCTAATTACAAAACATGGTACCACTTAGTGCAAATAATATTATACCCATGATCTTGTAATAGTGGAGTTGTTAATAATATTAAAATATTCCCCTCATGAGGTGTGGAGCATTGCAAATTAAGATTGTTTAACACAATCATCAAAAGATAAAAAGCCATGTGAAAGAGAAATTGTTTCAACATTCATGATGGCTGTTTTCCCTTACAAAGATATTACATTATACATATGTTTGATTGAAAGTAAATTTATTTTATCCCTTATTTAAGATCCTTTTGTTTCTTATTATATTAAAAGAGTTCACAAGAAACCCTACCCTTACAAAAGCCAAAACATTATAAAACCGTAACAAAGAATCCTCACAAACAACAAGACAGACAAACAAACCAAAAAAAAAAACACTTTTTTTAATCCTTGAAATGACATGAGTAAGCAATAAATTAAGCATAGTCATGCTCTAGATGTAACTAGTGGAAAACAATATCATATATTTCCCTCGGAAGTAGCACTGACTGATGATCAATTATCCTTTTTAAGTTTAAGAACTCTCTCTTCCACTTGGTTTTCTCTGTTTAATTTGTATATCTTATTATTAATGGTATTGCTTCTATGCATACAACAGAGTAAATTACTACATATTAGATCTAGGATCCGGATCACTTTTGTGTTCAATCTAAGATGCTTTTAAGAACAGTATTAGATGATGTAGTCCCTGGTACTTACAGTTCTTGAAGGTATGTTAGATTGGCGAACTCTGGTGGAACCACTCCAGAGAGGTCCCGACTCTTGAGAAGTCTGCAGTCAAGCATCCCAATGATTTGTTATGGGCATGAACTGTAGAACATAAGCATATAGGGAGAACAGAAAAATAAAGTAAAAAATGTACATACATATGGGTAATACGGCAAAACTTCTCCCCATTTATGGTACAATTGCAGGCAACCCAAGTTTCATTTCCTTTAGTGTGACTCAAATTCCAGCTTCCTTTCCCACTGCAAGGATCCAAATTAAAGTTCCAAATCCCACATCTCATTTTGTTTGCTATGATCTTCAGCGCTGCAACTGTACACAAGAAAATGTTAGGAAAGAAGTCAAACTTTGGAGTTTACTTAATACCAATGATGATAAGAAGGCTGAGAATGGAAAAAAGAGAATTGCCTTCTTGTGGGTGCGTTACATTTGCAGTAGCTTCTCCCCATTGCAGAGAGCAGCAGCAGCATAACATGCTTATCCATAAAACTAATGAAAGCCTAAAACCCATTTGAGAATTGTTGGCCATCGCAAAGATAAGAGAAAGTTAGGAAGATTGATGATCTGGTTGGATCAATCTTTCCTCTGAGATGTTAGAGAATGACTTACAATGATGATGCTGGAATGGATGGCTCTAGAAAGCCATGCTGGCGTTACACACAGGCTGAGAAAGTCGATAGATACTTTAATTGAATTGAAAGGGTTGATTAGAAAGGTTACAGGTTTTCAGCATTGGAATCCAATGCAATTGTCACCGAACATTGGTGTTAGAAAATTCAAATCAAACTTTAAATTAAATTAAGCAAGTTAATAAAGAAAATTATAATTTAAGATTGGTGTTAAAAAATTTAAATTGTATAACAGGGTTAATAAAAAAAATTATATGTTTCGAGCATCTGATTTAATTGTGACTTAACATTATGTTAGAAAATTCAAATTGAACTTTTATAAATAGTGATGTATCTCCTCACAAAAACAAAGGACAATGATGCTTGTCCTATCTTAAAATATATATTTTTTCTACGATAAGGAGACAAAAGATAAAGGAAAATGGTACATGTCATAATTGAAAGATATAAATATTGGTGTAGACACATGCTTTGGTCCAAAAGATTCCATGTTGATGTATCCCTTCATAATGAGACATAAAATATAAAAAAAGAATGACATTTGTTCTAGTCTAGAAGATATGAATATTAATGTATCTCTTCACCGACACGACACAAAATACAAAAGAAAATGACACTTCACCTAGCCTAAAAGATATGAATAATAATATATCTCTTTAATGACAAGATAGAAAAGATAAGGAGAATGGTGATTGTCCTAGCTAAAAGTACTTTTTTTCCATCCATTCTAGTGGTAAAATGATTGAAACATCACTAAAGATAAGGAGAATAGTGTTTGTCTTAGCATAAAAGTATTTCCTTTCTCCTCATGCTAATAGTGAAATAATTGAAAAGTTCCTAAAGGAATATATTTTCTCAACATAAAATTAACAATTTATCAATGTTAAGCGTACATTGAGTGTACCATGATCTTGTTATGTAATGGTGAAAATTGAATACCTTAAGTCATTTTTCTTTATGTTTTAGGTCTATTTTGATTAGAGGGACTTTTATCTAATAAGAAATCTATAAGTGGTATATTCTTATGTGTTTTTTATTCATGACATCACTATATCCTAATTCCATTATTATTCATATTGAGAGATTTATCGTGATCCCTAGATCCAATATTCATCACCTTAATCAAATTTGTAGTTGCAAACTTGACCAGGTTATTTCCATAGTCATAGATTTGAACCTTGAACTTTTAAAATTTGAATTCAAAATAAATCCCTCTCACTTCCTTCTACTCACTATTGTGAACTAGCCTAGTGCATGTTTGTTTTGATTTATATGCTATGTTGTTGTATTTAAAGACATTCATTCAATCATTCATTTTGAGATGGTCTAAGAATGCTAGAATGTGAAAGAATACCTAATTCAAAGAGCTTAAGGAGGAAATAATTATTTATTGAATCTTCTTGTAACATCATCCTAGGCCCATGCCATGCTTATTTGTTGCTCTTGATCCTTGTACCAAAGCTATTGGATTGATACAATGAGGGATCTAACTAAGGAGAACATAGTCCTTTTGATTCAATAGATTCCCCAAAGGTAGGTAATAGCACTTCCAATCCTTATGAATATCAAATATTAGAAGACCGAGGTGAATGAGTTCCAATAGTCAAAATTTTATCTAGTCATTTTTGAGAGAATAAGTTTAAGTTCATGTGCTAGCTCACTTTTGCAAGAACAAATGTCAATTTCATAGGTGTGGATCTAAAGCATAGTGAAATGCAATTAATTTACAAATATTGGGATAATTATCTAGTATTCTATTGATGTAGCAAATCAATTCTTGACATCTTCTACATTATTTTCCCATCTTTAGAATCTAATTAAGCTAAGAGACATTCTATAGTGGTAGCAAGGGGTGGAGTGTAATAGCATTAGGGTGTTAACAAAAACTCTTATTTATCTTAAATTGGACAATCATTTACATGTTACAATGTTAATATTTACTAATAAATATAAATATAAATAATATGAAATTTACAAATGAAATCAAAATCTTTTTTCCTTAAATTTAAATTTTTTTAAAGATAGGAAAAACAGTTAGGTTTCTCGTGAGTTGAATGATAGTATGATTAAATGTTCTATTTTTTATAATGATTTTACAAATGTATTATATCCTTGAAAATAAATTAATTCCTATGTAAAATAAAATAGTTTTGTGTCTCCTTTTCAAATTATTGTTTAAATTAATAAATCTCTTATTTAAAAATTGCTAAACATATGAAATAAATAATTTGTTTAGGTTTCATAAATTTTTGGCACTATTTATAGTTAAATATTTTATATATGAAGTAAATAATTTGTTAAAATTATACATTGTAGTATTGAAAAATGTACTCCTTTACATTTTAACACTATATTTGGGTCCCTTAATTAATTAGACTTAATTAAGCTTCAAACTAACCAAATTATGCATTCCTAAGCCTTATTATTCCCGTTTTCTGAAAGGGAAATTAACATAAAAAATTTGCCAACAATAAATTAATTACCTTGGAAATTGAGTGTCTTGGATTTAGGTCCCAGGAGTTAAGTGCGAGGTCCCAATTTTTAATATGTTTTTGGCAGTATTTTAATGATTCAAATTCAAGTTTGAAATGTCGACTTGTGGAATATAATTTTCAAGAAATTAGATAAACACCTATAAATACATAGTTATTTTATCGATTCAAACCTAAGAAGCTAGAAGTTGCATAATCAAGAGATCATATGAGCAAATGTCATTGTCAAGAGCATTGAAGAGCATATTTTTTAGTCATCTACAATAGTAATCAAGGTCATATCATCATGTCAAATTTCATGCATGTTTTTGGAGCTAACATTGTGATGTAGGTTTCAAGCATTCAAGCATCAAATCAAGGGTCAAATCAAGAATCCAATCAAGCCATTTCATGTAATATTAAAACCTTAGAGTGATGTGTTGGATTTCAATCCTCTAAGGGTAGGCATTGAGGGTTTGGTGAGTTGTGACATAGCATTTTTCATTCATCAAATTCTATTCATCTTAACATCATTTCATTATCAAGGTTTAATTACCAAACCGGGGTTTGACCAAGGAAAACCAATATTCACCAAAAACAAACAATTTTTCCCTCTCTTACATGTATGTGTAGATTTTCAAGTGAAGAAGGATTGAAGATTGACCAAACGAGCAATTTTGCAAAATTTTCAAAGTTGTCAAGCCATGGAAAGTCATTTGTAGAATTTATTTTTGACTTTTCAATAGTGGAATCTAGTGAAATTGGGAGCTCATATTTCGGACCATAGGACTATGAAATCATATTTTGAATCCCCGTACAAAGACCCATTTTTCCTAGGGTGAATTTGTCCTAGTAGGACACTCACCAACCACTTTTAGTGGCAGGTACACATCAATTTTCCCTTCTTAGATCTTCCTGTAAACTGGTGTTTCTGTTTGTGCTATCCTTTAAATCTACATTTCAAGTTTTGCATTACATAATTGAGTTCATTAAGAATTCTATTTTTATCTCCCCAAAGTGCATTTTAGTCACATTTATCATTTTCTATCATAAGGGAAATGATAAATCCCCTAATAGGGTTGACTCACGTTTTGGTTGAAAGTCAATCCTACCTTTGGGAGATCTTTTTTCCTAATGAAATTAATAGAAATATAGGTGTATGCATTCTCCATTTTCCCATTTTACACACCACCTATTTTATTCTATTTCATTTTGGTGAACCCGACATTCTTGCACTATAAGCTTTCTAAAATTGGATATCTTTCAAACCCTAGATCTAGGATTTACATTAGTTTGCATTGCATTGTATTAGTTTGCATTTCATTTAGGGTTTTAAAATTGCATTTTACATTGTTTAAAACTTCAAAAATTCAAAATCTTGCATACATATTGCATTAATTTTGGATAGTAGTTGCATGCTAGTGTCTTTCAAATCTTTTACATCAGAAAATTCAAACAAAATTGCATCTAGAAAGTTGTCATTTTGCTTGTTATTTGTCATCAAATTTCACTTGCATTTCATCATAGATTTTTGGAAATTTGTAATTGAAAGTAGCTATCTGCAACTTGAATCTAAGACCTTAAATACAAACTCAGAAATCCAAATTTTAATATATTCAACCCTGTGAAAAGACCCATTCACCCTAGGGTGAATCTATCCTTGTACAGGTCTTTTTTCAAATTTTTGAGAATAATTTTGTCTCTTTCTGCTTTCAAATCTCAGTTTCAATTTTTGGAATTATAGTTTTCTGAAATTGTTTTCATTCAAGTTAATTGGTCAAAACAAGTGCATTTTTCAAAAATAAAATTTGCATTCAAAAGATATCACTTTTAGGTTTTTGCATTCTAAAATCAGTAAATCTCATATGCTAGACAAAGTGAAAGATATGACTAATAATAACATGAGTGATAATGATGTCTTGATTGGATTCATTGATGTTCAACCTCGGAAGGGCCAAACCAACTTTTCTATGAACATTGCTTTCTCAAAAAATGACATAATTAAACATGCACCCGATGGTCATCTTTACATACCCAGAAGAATCAATGAAAATCCTACTAGTGGGATATTAATCAATCCCATTTGTGTAGAGAATGTGATCACTAAGGAAATCTTGTTTGTGCATGAACTTTACCAAAATTCTTATGAACAACCGAAAGCATGGATCAAAACACATAATGGTTTTGCTTGCCCTATGATAGGTTCCACCACTTTCCCCTTAAAATTTGGATTCAAACAATTAAATGTATCATTCTCCATCATCCCATCGTCAAATCAACTCTGTGTGAAGCGAAGGTATCTATGGCTATGCTCCATGGATGTTGTCCCATCAGTAATGCATAAATGTTTAAAATTTCAATTTTGTAATATTTTTTTACTGTGGATCATAGTGGTTTTAATTTTGTGCATGAGTCTCGTGGTAATTTCTCATTGGATTTATTTTGGCATGAACCTATGGAACCTATTAAGCCTCATGAGGAATTCTTTTTCAAATCTTACCAAAATTTCAAGGAAAAGAGCATAGTAGAATTATCTCTTAGTAATATTCCCCAACCCATGATTGAGCCTCCTATCATTGATGAAACTATGATTGAACCAAACGATCTTTTGAGTGACCAAGAAAAATCCATGATAAATCCTCCACCTATTTCCTATAAGAGACCAAGAGATAACCATATAATTCCTATTGTTCCTCCTAAGATCAAACAAGTTTATAAACCCAAAGAGAAATTGGTTGACCAACCCTCCATGGTTCCTTTCGTTCCTCCCTTGTGGGAAGAAAAGAAACCAATGGTTTATAAACTTGCTCCTACACAATCACAACTGTGCGAAAAGAACCGAAATGCTAAAGAGCATAGGTGTAGAGGTCGTGTTATTGCTCATAAGTTAAAAGATGAGAAAAAATAAGAAAAACAAGATCAAAATCCAACTCAAACAAAGCATGATAATTCTCCACCTTCACCACAACAAAAACATGAACCTACAATGGACATTGTCATTAGACCTCCTATTGTGATTAACTTGGATGATGATGATGATGAGATTGTTAAAATCAATGAGGAAGTGAATAATGAGATAAAAAAAAAATCCTCTTCCATGTGCTTAGATGACAACAACTATGATGATCCTCCTAAAAAGAATGCATCACCACGTGTTGAGCCTAGTGATTGTTCTAATATGACACTCGTTGTTGCCCCTTTAGCTCATCATTTACCTTTTATATATGATGAACAAGATTGGGATGTAGATGACTTGCTTTAGATTGGCTTGCATGTGTCATACTAGCTTTTTCTTCTTTTCATGTTCTTTGTGTGATTGCATGTGCATGTAATGTGATCCCTCGTATTGTGCTACTAGGTGTGTCTTTATGTTTGTGAGCTTACTTTGGATGACCCTTGTCACTTCGTTGGTGCAAGGATACAAAGGAAGCGAATCTGTTGTGATATTCTTCTATTTGTATCTTCATTCTTCTTTCTTTCATACCCATTGTATTTTCATTTGTCTTGTGTTTTCCTTTTGGGGATGATGCAAGGCATTGAGACATTTAGGTCTCTTCCATGTTGACCCAAAATTTTCCCTTTCTTTTCACTATCTATGTGTCATTCTTCCTTTATTCTCATTGTTCCATGAGTTATTTGGGGAATCATGACGGTTCCAAGCTCGATTATATCATTATAGCAAATACATGCACTGACCCCAAATCTGTGGATCCCTTATGTGTTATCTTAGGATTGCATATGGGGGGAAATCTCCTTTTCATGATGTAGCCTTACTTGGAAACATATGTTTTACATAGGGCTTTCTGAATAAATCTCTCAGGTATTGGCATTTATCATTCTTCTACTTTAACGTAATTTCTCATATCATGGTCTTTAGCAATTTCTATAAAGTGGGGGAAATTCAACATCTCGCTTTTGGCTTGATTTAACCTTGACTTTTTGCTTGAATTAACCTTGTTCAAAGTGTGGTCTTCTTACTTTGTGTGATGCATCTTCTTAGTGGTGACATTAGGTTTGATTTCCTTCAAGAACATGACCTTTCTTGGCATATGACATTCCTCTTAGTGGTAATGCTATGGCTTGTGTTCCCTAAGGTGTGAATCTTTTACTCCTCGACTAATCCTCTCTTGGTGACATTGAGTATGATGTTCCCTAAGTTGAGACCTTTCATGAACTAAACAAATACCCTATGACTATCCTATTACCTTGAACCAAATTCTTGGCCACTAAGCATAACACAACTTGCTTTGTGGTGCCTTTATATCATGAGTGTCTAGCATAACATAGCTTGCTAGCCTTGTGAGAGCCTTTTGTGTGGTGCCTTATCAAAGTTATCAGGGAGTATAAATTTTGGTATGGTTGACATATGGGAGCTTGTAGACCTGGCATGACTTTCCTATCACCACTTGTTTTGTGGGTACACACCTAGTGTATATCAGACTACACTAGACCTTGTGTGTTTCTTACTAGTTCATCGAGTGTATATTGAATTGCACTCATGAGCGTGTTTTTATGGCTACCTAGCATAACACAACTTTCTTGTCTATGGTTCCATGAGAGTGTGTTTGATGTACTTGGCATAACACAACTTGCGAGTTCATCTTATTAAATTAATTTTGACATTGTATGATGTTGTATCTTGTCTTGCTGCTTCATATCATGCATATATGTGTGTCCCTTTGTGCTTATGTTGGTTTTCGATGGGATTTTGATCCTAGGGGCTTGGCCACCTCCTTGATCTTCATCATCCTATCTTTCTAACATTTGTACACTTGGACCCCACTTGACTTATTTGTCTACTTTAGTGTGAGTTTGAGAGTAGGGATCATACTCTCACTAAAGTGGGGGCTAAATGTAGTGTTGAAAAATGTACTCCTTTACAATTTTACACCATGTTTGGGTCATGTTGACGTCCCAAATGGCACAGCAACATGCAAACAGAATATTGCTACTCTGTTTCTCCTGAAAGAGAAAGGAAACACATGGATTCCTTAGCTCCCAAGGTCTTTGTAGTTGGTTCTCAACTGTGCTGATGTCCCTCAGTGGTCAATGTAACAGTAATATTCAAGGGGCCTACTAGTGTTGAGATTTTTGGACTGTTCTAGAGTTAAACATAAATTCAAAACTACTCTAACCGAGGTTTTTAAAGAAATAGAAAAAGATGGATCAGGGATTTGGAACAGAAAAGAATGATACCTCATCCAAATTAAACAGACCTGACACCTCCAAGGAATTCCTAACTAAAACTGCAGAACAAAGTCAACTTGTGACTAACACACAGTTTCATTCATTCACAGTGCTGATTTCAACAGCAGATTGCAAGTCAAACAAAACATAAAAACCAAACTTCATTCTTTGAAAGCTTCACAAATCAAATGATTAACTTAAGACTAACACCATTCTGGAACACAACATGAAGTAGATTAAGATCTGGTTGCTTCTACTGTTCATAAAATAGATAAACAACAATTACAAAGTTGGCACAATCACCAGTGTACAGAAAATTTGTGGCTCCAAATTGTTTCCATTTACAATAAGAAAACTGAAAGATACATTAGTCTATTTGGAATCTAGCTCCTACTCAGGAAGACAAAAGAAGCTCCTATTACAAAGAATCAGGATCAGCTTCTATCCCCTCTATTCCTATTCTACTGACTACTAACTAGAAGTTCTATACAAGTTCTAATCTAGAAGTGCTCTCTAACCCTACAAAGTTCCCACCTTTACAAAGAGGCAAGAATGCCTTATATACAGAATGTACCAATAGGAATGTGTTGTCCCCTGCACTAGGGTTTACAAAATATCTACAAACTGTGGGAGAGTCGGCCCTCAGATCTTTCTGAGGAAAGTCAAAACTGCATTCAATATGAATCCTTGTTGTCCATGCTGATGAAAAATTTCTAGGAAAGATCTGTAGATCTTTTGCTGCTGCAGCATTAACTCTTCTTTCTCTGTGTCCATCTTTGAACTCTCTTGCAGTCCACCTTGAATGCTCAAAATATCATCATTAATACTAATATGTTTCTGCCAGTGGTCACTACAGTTGTCCCTGTGACTCACAGTTCCTTTCTTTCCTTCGGCCTTTCTTCATGTTCTAGACTCTTTCTATCCATTGACCATCTCTGGAAGCACCATCGGGCCTCCCTGTAGATCTTTGCATTTTTCCTGAGCTGATCCATCATCACCTATTCTCAGAAAGATTCCATCTAGTTTGCATTATGTTTGCCTTCCATAGGGGTGGTCAATCAGTCAAAGGGACCAATGAATCACTCTTTTTCCTCCTTTGATTGGTCGGGCATAGGCCATGCGAGCTTCATCAGGCGGTCAAAAGTGGTCCACCTTGAATCGCATGTCAGTGAGACACTCATCGTGTCTCCCCGATGCAATTTTGTTTGAACAGCTATCGGCATAGCATATGGCAGTCAACAAGACGTTTCGGCGAGCTACAGAAGTTATATCGAGCTCGCAAAACCCATCGGCAAGATTGCATTCCTTCGGTAAGAACACATGGCGAAGTCCTTCTCTTTTCATTTGTGAACCCACCGCCGTCGGCCAGACCTTCATCGAACTCCTTTTCATTCTCGTCGAGCCCACCTTCTTCCTCTACGAGCTCGACCTCTTTTCATTTCGGCGTGACTTTCTTCCTTCGCCAAGACCTTTTGGCGAAGGTATGATCCTTGGCCGAGCTCCATTTCTTTTCGGTGGGACCCCGCATGGTTGAGGAGACCTTTGCTTGTCGTCGTGACCTCATAGCGACGCCCCCTCATTTGTTTGGAGTTTCCCCGAATTCCTCTTGTTGACCTCCTTGCGCCAGCCTCTCTTTTTGTTTCGGCGTGACCTTCGCTCTTTGGCAAGACACTATACCAAAAGGGGAATCCTTCGGCGAAACCCCCAACTGTCGGGGAGACATCTCCCCAAAACAAATCTGTCTCGCCAAACTCAAATTTCATGTCAGCGAGACCCTCGAACTTCGGCCAAATCTCCTGGCGCATACCTTTCCTCTCCTCGAAGGGACATCCTGTCGGCGTGACATTCCTTAGTCGCCGAGACCTTTTACCGAAGCCACCCATTTCGCCGATGCCGCTTTTGTCGCTGTGACCTCACCTCTTCGGCTAGACATTATGCCAAAGGTTTTATCCTTCGTCGAATGCAACTCCCTTCGGCGAGACCCAAAGATTTCGCCTAGACCATATGCCGAAGAAAATGACTCCCACCGAAGTGTTTGCTCGCTGTGCAGTAGTCGGTGAGACTTTATGAGTTTTCCAAGACTTCTTGGCGAAGAGAAAACCCTTCACCGATATACGAATCCCTTTGCCGCCAGTCGGTGAGATGCGAGGCTCTCACCGAGACTTTTCTCCGAAGAAAACCCCTCATGCCGATAGGATACTCCATGTCGCCGGGACGATATTTCATCGGTGAGACATTACGCCGATCGCCCACACTCTCTCCAAAGACACCCTTGTCGGCGAGACTACACCCATTCGCTGAGACTTCTTGGTGACGTTATCTTGCTTTGTCGATATGCAAACCCTTCCCCGTCGGCAAGACTCCTGGTGTTCGATGAGAGCACATACCGAAGAGAACAACTCCCACTGAAGTGTATGCCTATATGCACTAGTCGGTGAGACCTGAAGGTTTCGTCGAGACTTCTTGGCGAAGAAGATGACTCCCGCAGATAGAAAACTCCTTTTCGCTAGGACAATGATTGATGTGTTGCCGATAGGCAACTACATGTGAATCCTGATCATTGTGACATCTCTGGGGTCTTGCTGATAGAAAACACAGACGAAGATTGAGTAGAATGCACTAGTAGTTGGCAAGACATCTACAAGGTCTTGCCGACTTTTTCCTTATCTGATTTTTATGACCAACTGGACTAGGGAATGCATTCCAGCCGAGTTCCATTAGCAAATATCATCAAGTGTGTGATTTATTCCTACATTCAACAAAGAAAACCACAGTAAAGATCACAAAAACAGAAGTTAAATAAACAAAATCATCATTGAAATGAATCCTATGTCAGTAGGGTGTCGTATTCTTCAAACAAAATGATCATACAAACAATTCGGGTTTCAGGCCAACCCGCAAAATCCAAGCAAGGGAGGAATTTCGGAGAATTCTGAGTCAGGTGGATTCTAGCGGAATAAACATGAAAACACCCACTAGAAACTTAATCTGATCATTATCAACCAAGGAACAGCATGTGAGATCTCAAAATAGCATCAATTAATCGTAAAATGCATCATCACTTACTAACCAGTCCTACTTCTCCATACTTTTCACATTTCATCAAATTCTGGGGAAATCCGTGTGGGACGGATTTCCGTGAAGGAGAAGACATTCCGGCAAAGCCAAAACAAACAGGAAACAACGGATTTCAGGAAAATACGAAGGAGAAAGAAATCCGCGAAGGAGACATTCCTCGGAGGCCTTGGGGATTTCAGGAAAATCCGGTCCACGCGGAATTTCGTGAAGACCAAAAATCCCTGAACAACAGCGCTTAGCTGAAGTTTGAGCGAGATCCGGGAAAATCCAGGTTGGGTGGAAAATCCCGAACTCAAGAGAAAACCTGAATTCCAACTGAGGCAGAACCAAAATTAAATCAGACAGACCAAAAGTCAAAATTAGGAGGAAAGAAAAAGAATTCCAAAAAGAAAAGAAAATAACAAAAAGCAAAGAACCAAAAAGAAAAGGGGGGACCCATTTTGTTCCAAATCAAAATGGGGGTGGTTATGCAAGGCATAAAAAATGGCGACTCGGCTGGGAAAATGGTTTAACCATTTTCAAGAATCTAAAGGATTCAGCTACCCAGAACTCCTGGTTCATGAACATCACAACTCCAATTGGGTCAGTTTTAGAAGCAAGGTTGAGCTAGGATCTCAAATGTAAGTCAACACTAGCCACCTCAGAATTTATGTGTGTGCTTGATTGTGCATCAGTCTCTCATAGAGTTTTCCCTATCTTTCGGACAACAACGTGCAAGATTGGAGCTACATGAGTTGATTTCCTTTAGCTGTCGTGCAATGATATCCTGGGCATTGCTCTGCTGCCAGTCAGGCGTCTATAGCCCTGACGGAGATACCTCTAGTTTTCTCACATCATTGCTCTACTGCCAGCCAGGCGTCCATAGCCCCAGTAGAGATACTGGAATCACCCATTCATATTGAGTCTTCTTTCTTTTTCAGATAATTCTTTTCTCTTCCCTCTTTTTTTTTTTGTTTTCTCATAGAGTTTCAGATATTTAATTCAATTCCTTTTCAATATGTCAGATGTTTAACACCTTATCTGGGTTGAAAACTACCATGGACCTCATAACAACACTTGGAAATCATATTTTTCACTCAAATCTTACAATATTGCCATCCTAGGACAAATATACCGTTACAAGAGGAGATGATCTTATTGATTTGTGACAGATTCAGGGGAGCTGATGAAGGATTTCTTACTTGGCACCTTGTTTTCAAAACTTTCCACAACTTTTATTGACAATGGGCATGAAACAACGAATTTAGGACAAAATCACCCAACCAGAAAGCATGAAAATACCTAAACCATTCTTCTCCAAATGACCAAAGTATGCTTCAAATAACAACCACCACTTGAAGATGGAAAGAAATAGAGAAACCCCAAAGGAAAAAACAAAACAGAAACCAAAAGAACCAAGGAAGCAGAAAGATAGAAAGAAAGGACAAACAAACAAATAGAAATTATTTACAAAGAGACAGAATATTTACAAACAGAAAAACAAACTATCTACAAACAAAAACAAAAAGGAACAGGAAAAGGAAAACAACAAAACAAAGGAAAACTAACTAAACCAAAAACTAACACTAACCTATCCTAATCCTAAACTAACTCAAAAGCTAAGCTTTACAAACAAAAAACTGTAAAAATTTATACATTGACTTGACTGATTTTTCATTATGTGCAGCAATCTTAACTTACTAGGAACAGTTCTAAGCCTAGCAAATTTATCTTTATACTCAGAAATATAAAGTTTATAGGCAATAAGTTCATTCTGAGGGCATAAAGCTTGAAATATTATCAACTGTGGGTTCTCAGTTTTGTCATGATTTACCCACAAACATGTTTTACTATCCCCAACGTCATAATCAAACTAAAAATTATTAAAACACAGAGGATAATGAAATGACACCACCTGATTCTGAAGATTTCTAGTTACCAATGCAGGCTTGTGTTGTATGATCTCCTCTTCACTAGGTCCCAGCTCATGGAACACCACTGAATCAAGGTTCGGCTTGCAGTCAGGATATTCACTCACCAGCATCTCTGTATTCATCTCGGGCACGGAATCAAAAAAATTCTGAATTTCTTGAGATGAATCCCTACTTTGAACATTCTCTTGCAACATGCCATCCCCTAGGGTTTGAGAATCTGCCTCCATCTTATCATTTTTTATGTCAGGGGTATTGGCACATGGTGAACCAAGATTTCCTTCAAACTCATTTGAACTCACGGAGTCAAAGTCAGGAAAGCACTTTCTCAATTTAAATTCCTACACCTTATCATCAAGGACATGCCACTTAACATCAAATTCATCAATGTTAAGAACAAATTGATTAGTGGATATTAAGCAAGGACTTTCTTCCAACAACACATTTGAGCAATCAGAATCAAAATCAAGAAAATACTCCCTTGTCTCATTCTCTTCGTTATGTTGAAGAGATTCAACTTCTGAGATAACCTCCTGGTTGCTTTCTTGGCATTCCTCTGCTTCATCCAAATGTACTCTGTCATGAACTTCTTCAGGGAACAATCGACTGATCTGCACATCTACTTGAATTTCTTCCCTTAAAATTTCATGCTGACATTTAAGTCCTTGACTTTGACCACAAGATTCATTGGCAATTTCATCTTGAAGCATGTTATCTATTTCAATCTGTCCACCACTTAAATCAGCAGAGTCATCTTCTTGCGCTAACCCACCAAAGGGTGTTTCCTCCTCATTCACCATCATGAAAGCATCTATGAATGCATCGATGAATCCATTCTCCACTTCCATCAGGTCTGCACTAGGTAGAGGAGTTTCATCAGTTGTGGAATCCATCTCACTGCAAGAATCAAGGTCATCAAAAGATAGGGAAGAATTAAATCTCCTCACCCGGTCACTCTCATCATTTTGGATGAACTGATTACCATTTTCATGCGTGCTAGTTGTCTCATCTTCTTCATTGTGGTGCAATGAACTATGCTTTGGAAGATGACTGGAAATGGATGATATGGTTATAACTTCATTATCGAGTGAAGTACTCAACTCTGTGATTGGATTTTGCAAGAGTGAATTCTCCCAATGGCCTTGTGTGCAATTGACCTGATATGGGGTGTTGGAGAATGTGGTGCTTGGAACCTTAGGAAGGTCGTAGCTGCTTGGTGAGAAAGATGGAATCTTGGCAAGGATGGTGGGTGAAGTGGCATAAGGCTGCAGATGATGGCAGTTTGCAAGCACAAGGGGATTATAACCCTGATCTTGGCTATCTGAATTTCTAGTGTCACATCCAAATTGTGCCAATAAGAGAGATTTTTTCAATGCATCATGCAAGGATGTAGCCTCGCCACAACCTTTGACCTTGGTTGCAAATGAAAGGTTTAAACCCCAATATTAATGTTCTCTCAGCATATAATCATCAACAACCAAATCTAAGGATTGAACCCTTTGATACATAAACAAGAATCTATGATTAAATTGATCAATGGGTTGTAATGGTATCCTTTTTGTAGCTGCAAATTCATGTAAGGGGTGTAGTGCGTGAGGATCAAACTGATCTAAAAATAAGATTTCCAGTTCTTTCCATGAATAAATAGATTCTAGTGACAGATTATCATACCATTTCCTAGCTGAACCTTGAAGTGTTCTGATGAACAATTGACAGACGACATCCTCATGCTGAACCTGGAGAAAAGTAAGTATGTGCCTGCAAGTTTTCACATGTTCAGAAGCATTTTTCCCATTGTTAGGGAAAAATAATGGAAGCCAATCATACAGGTGATCAGGGATTTCATGAACGAATCCTGGTATATACAAAGGGCTACCCATCGGAGCTAGGTTTTCCAAGACCTGGCCCACTCCAACTCACAATAATCCAAAATTACTCATCAGGCCCTCCTTCTAGCGCCAGTTCCTGTTGACATCCCAAATGGCATAGCAACATGCAAACATAATATTGCTACTCTGTTTCTCCTGAAAGAGAAAGGCAACACATGGATGCCTTAGCTCCCAAGGTCTTTGTCATTGGTTCTCAATTGTACTGATGTCCCTCAGTGGTCAATGTAACAGTAATATTCAAGGGGCCTGCTGGTGTTGAGCTTTTTGGACTATTCTGGAGTTAAACATAAATTCAAATCTACTCTAACCGGGGTTTTTAAAGAAATAGAAAAAGATGGATCAGGGCTTTGGAACAAAAAAGAATGACACCTCATCCAAATTAACCAGACCTAACACCTTCCAAGGAATTCCTAACTAAAACTGCATAACAAAGTCAACTTGTGACTAACACACAATTTCATTCATTCACAGTGCCGATTTCAACAGCAAATTGCAAGTCAAACAAAACATAAAAACCAAAATTCATTCCTTGAAAGCTTCACAAATCAAATGATTAACTTAAGACTAACACCATTCTGGAACACAACATGAAGTAGATTAAGATCTAGTTGCTTCTACTGTTCATAAAATAGATAAACAACAATTACAAAGCTGGCACAATCACCAGTGTACAGAAAATATGTGGCTCCAAATTGTTTCCATTTACAATAAGAAAACTGAAAGATACATTAGTCTATTTGGAATCTAGCTCCTACTCAGGAAGACAAAAGAAGCTCCTATTACAAAGAAACAGGATCAGCTTCTATCCCCTCTATTCCTATTCTACTGACTACTAACTAGAAGTTCTCTACAAGTTCTAATCTAGAAGTGCTCTCTAACCCTACAAAGTTCCCACCTTTACAAAGAGGCAAGAATGCCTTATATACATAATGTACCAATAGGAATGTGTTGTCCCCTGCACTAGGGTTTACAAAATATCTACAAACTGTGGGAGAGTCGGCCCTCAAATCTTTCTAAGGAAAGTCAAAACTGAATTCAATATGAATCCTTGTTGTCCATGTTGATGAAAGATTTTTGGGAAAGATCTATAGATATTTTGCTGCTGCAGCATTAACTCTTATGTCTCTGTGTCCATCTTTGAACTCTCTTGCAGTCCGCCTTGAATGCTCAGAATATCATCATTAATACTAATCTGTTTCTGCCAGTGGTCACTACAGTTGTCCCTGTGACTCACAGTTCCTTTCTTTCCTTCAGCCTTTCCTTCATGTTCTAGACTCTTTCTATCCGTTGACCATCTCTGGAAGCACCATCAGGCCTCCCTGTAGATCTTTGCATTTTTCCTGAGCTAATCCATCGTCACCTGTTCTCAGAAAGATTCCATCTAGTTTGCATTTTGTTGGCCTTCCACAGGGGCGGTCAATCGGTCAAAGGGACCAATGAATCACTCTTTTTCCTCCTCTGATTGGTCGGGCATAGGCCACACGAGCTTTATCAAGTGGTCAAAAGTGGTCCACCTTGAATCGCATGTCGGTGAGACACTCATCGTGTCTCCCCGATGCAATTTTGTTTGAACAGCTATCGGCATAGCATATGGTAGTTGGCAAGATGTTTCGGCGAGCTACAGAAGTTATATCGAGCTCGCAAAACCCATTGGCAAGACTGCATTCCTTCGGCAAGACCACATGGCAAAGTCCTCCTTATCTTTTCATTTGTGAACCCACCACCATCGGCAAGACCTTCAGCGAACTCCTTTTCATTCTCGTAGAGCCCACCTTCTTCCTCTATGAGCTTGACCTCTTTTCCTTTCGGCGTGACTTTCTTCCTTCGCCAAGACCTTTTGGCGAAGGTATGATCCTTGGCCGAGCTCCATTTCTTTTTGGTGGGACCCCGCATTGTCGAGGAGACCTTCGCTTGTCGCCGTGACCTCATAGCGACACCCCCTCATTTGTTTGGAGTTTCCCCAAATTCCTCTTGTTGACCTCCTTGCGCCAGCCTCTCTTTTTGTTTCGACGTGACCTTCGCTCTTCGGCAAGACACTATACCAAAAGGGGAATCCTTCGACGAAACCCCCAACCATTGGGGAGACATCTCCCCGAAACAAATCCGTCTCCCCGAACTCAAATTCCATGTCGGTGAGACCCTCGAACTTCGGCCAGACCTCCTAGCGCATACCTTTCCTCTCCCCGAAGGGACATCCTGTCGGCGTGACATTCCTTAGTCGCCGAGACCTTTTACCGAAGCCACCCATTTCACCAATGCTGCTTTTGTCACTGTGACCTCACCTCTTCAGCCAGACATTATGTCGAAGGTTTTATCCTTCGTTGAATGCAACTCCCTTCGGCGAGACCCAAAGATTTCGCCAAGACCATATGCCGAAGAAAATGACTCCCGCCGAAGTGTTTGCTCGTTGTGCGGTAGTCTGTGAGACTTTATGAGTTCGCCAAGACTTCTTGGCGAAGAGAAAACCCTTCACTAATATACGAATCCCTTTGCCGCCAGTCGGTGAGACGCGAGGATCTCACCGAGACTTTTCTCCGAAGAAAACCCCTCATGCCGATAGGATACTCCATGTCATCGAGATGATATTTCATCGGTGAGACATTACGCCGAACGCCCACACTCTCTCCAAAGACACCCTTTTCAGCAAGACTACACCCATTCACTGAGACTTCTTGGTGACGTTATCTTGCTTTGCCGATATGTGGACCCTTCCCTGTCGGCAAGACTCTTGGCATTCGGTGAGAGCACATACCGAAGAGAACAACTCCCACCGAAGTGTATGCTTGTATGCACTAGTCGGTGAGACCCAAAGGTTTCACCGAGACTTCTTGGTGAAGAAGATGACTCCCACCAATAGAAAACTCCTTTTCGCCAAGATGATGATTGATGTGTTGTCGATAGGCAACTACATGTGAATCCCAATCGTTGTGACATCTCTGGGGTCTTGCCGATAGAAAACATAGACGCAGATTGAGTAGAATGCACTGGTAGTCGGAAAGACATCTGCAAGGTCTTGCCGACTTTTTACTTATTTGATTTTTATGACCAACTGGACTAGGGAATGCATTCCAGCTAAGTTCCCTTAGCAAATATCATCAAGTGTGTGATTTAATCCTGCATTCAACAAAGAAAACCACAGTAAAGATCACAAAAATAGAAGTTAAATAAACAAAATCATCATTGAAATGAATCCTATGTCAGTAGGGTGTCGTATTCTTCAAACAAAATGATCATACAAACATTTCGGGTTTCAGGCCAACCCTCGAAATCCAAGCCAGGGAGGAATTTCGGAGAATTCTGAGTTAGGCGGATTCCAGTGGAATAAACATGAAAACACCCACTAGAAACTTAATCTAATCATTATCAACCAAGGAACAGCATGTGAGATCTCAAAATAGCATCAATTAATCGTAAAATGCATCATCACTTACTAACCAGTCCTACTTCTCCATACTTTTCACATTTCATCAGATTCCGGGGAAATCCGCGCAAGACGGATTTCCGTCAAGGAGAAGACATTTCAGCAAAGTCGGAACAAACAAGGAACAACGGATTTCGGGAAAATCCAGAGGAGAAAGAAATCCGTGAAGGAGACATTCCTCGGAGGCCTCGGGGATTTTGAGAAAATCCGGTCCATGCGAAATTCTGCGAAGACCAAAAATCCCCGAACAACAGCGCTTAGCCAAAGTTCGAGTGAGATCCGGGAAAATCCAGGTTGGGTGGAAAATCTTGAACTCAGGAGAAAACCCGAATTCCAACTAAGGCAAAACCAAAATTAAATTAGACAGACCAAAAGTCAAAATTAGGAGGAAAGCAAAAGAATTCCAAAAAGAAAAGAAAATAACAAAAAGCAAAGAACCAAAAAGAAAAGGGGGGACCCGTTTTGTTCCAAATCAAAATGGGGGTGGTTATGCAAGGCATAACAGGTCCCTTAATTAATTGGACTTAATTAAGCTTCTAATTGACCAAATTATGCATTCCTAAGCCTTATTATTCCCATTTTTTGAAAGGGAAACTGACATAAAACAATTGCCAATAGTAAATTAATTGCCAGGTTAGAAATTAGCTATCCTGGATTTAGGTCCCAGGGCCCATTTTTCCAAGGGTGAATGGGTCCTCCTTAAGTTCCAAGTCCCAATTTTTAATATGTTTTTTGTGGTATTTTAATGATTCAAATTCAAGTTTAAAATGTTGGCTTGTGGAATCTATTTTTTGGGAAATTAGATAAACACCTATAAATACATAGTTATTTTATCAATTCAAATCTAAGAAGCTAGAATTTGCATAATCAAGAGATCATATGAGAAAATTCCATTATCAAGAGCATTGAAGAGCATATTTTTTAGTCATCTACTATAGCAATCAAGGTCATATCATCATGTCAAAGTTCATGGATGTTTTTGGAGCTAACATTTTGATGTAGGTTTCAAGCATTCAAGCATCAAATCAAGTGTTGAATCAAGCATCCAATCAAGCCATTTCATGCAAGATCAATACCTTAGAGTGATGTGTTGGACTTCAGTCCTCTAAGGGCAGCCATTGAGGGTTTGGTGAGTTGTGACATAGCATTGTTCATTCATTGAATTCTACTCATTTTAACATCATTTCATTATCAAGGTTTAATTACCAAACTGGGGTTTGCCTTGGTCAAACCTATATTCACCAAAAATAAATAATTTTTCCCTCTCTGCATGTGAAGAAGGATTAAAGATTAATCAAAAGAACAATTTTGCAAAATTGTCAAAGTTGTCAAGCCATGAAAACTCATTTGCAGAATTTATTTCCACCTTTTTGACAGTGGAATCAAGAGCTCAAATCTAAGACTAGAGAACTGTGAAATCATATTTTGAACCCCTGTACAAAGACCCATTTGCCCTAGGGAAAATAAATCCTAGTAGGACACTCAACAACCACTTTTGGTGACAGGTACACATCAATTTTCCCTTCTCAAGTTTTCCTTCAAACTGGTGTTTCTTTTTGTGTTATCCTTTAAATTTGCATTTCAAGTTATAAATTACATATTTGAGTTCATTAAGCATTTTATTTTTATCTCCCCATAGTGCATTTCAGTCACATTTATCATTTTATGCCATAAGGGAAACGACAGATCCCCTAATAGGGTTGACTCATCTTTTGGTTGAAAGTCAATCCTACCTTTGGGAGATCTCTTTTCCAAATGAAATTAATAGAAAGATAGGTGTATACATTCTCTATTTACCCATTTTACACACCACCTATTTTCCTATGTTTCATACATAAATGATATCTTAAATACATCTATCTAAAAACACCAAACACCAAGAGATATCTCTCAACATCTTTTAAATAGATGTCTTTAAGATATCTATACTAGTTAAGTATCACATTTAAATTCATTTTTTTTACATTTAATCCACATTTACTTTTTCTAATCCTAGTTTATTTATATTTTATTATGATTCTACGTTAATCAAATAACCATAGATATATTACATGAGGTGCAATCATCTCATCAAGCATTGTAGTACTCTTCTTGAATCTTTGATTTCTCTAGATCTAATCTCAAGGTTACAACCTCTTGTTCAAGCTTTGAACATTTTTTAGATTTGTCTTTCAGTTTAGCATTCAGACAATCTTCAACTCTTTTACCTTCTTCAATTTTCAATTTCAAACTGGTGATGATCTTATTTGATTGCTTGAGCTCCTTGATTCTATCTATAGCTTTCTTGATTTTTTCTCTCAACTTCTTAATGCACTCATCTGTATTACTAAGATCCTTTTTCAGATCTCCATTCTCAAATTTTGCTTTATCCAAATCATCAAGAGCTTATTTTAGTTCTCATTCCATGTCAACAACACAATCTTCTTTAGTAAACCCTTCAAGGATAATCTCTTCCAGAGGAATATGATACTTTCTTTTAGCCATATGGTCAACCTCCAAGATCTACCTCAGTGATCAAGCCAATTGAAGGAACCAAGCTTTGATACCAATTGTTGAACACCTGAAATACTAAGAGGGGGGGTGAATCAATATTCACTGAAATTCATTAGCTTCGACAACTTTAAACATTCATCCAATGCATCAAATTAAACTTGCAGTAATGGAAAGGAACATAGAAAACATGCATCATATCAAAGAACACAAGAACACCAGATTTATTTGGAAATCCCAAAAAGGGAAAAACCACAGTGAGGATTAACTCATAAGATATTATAACTGGTTATAAGATATTACAGAAAGGCTCATTGCTAGGTGGACTCACTGTCTGAAGGACTCACTGTCTAGAGAATAGAGAATAGAAGAGATGGCTCACTTCCAAGAAAGAGGGTGGCTCACTACCAAAGATTTGAATTGATATAATGCATCTACCATATGTTGAAGATAGTTCCAATTAAGCTATGTAAACTGATCTAACACACTTCATGCTTTACTGCTATCATACTCTGCTTTGTAACTCTGCACATCATATTCACATTATGCTCTCATACATACTAGCATATCTACAACACTAAAATCATCTTACATTTATATTCATTACTTCTACAAACACTTACAACATCAATTGTGTTGGCCTAATTAGATGAAATATGCAACCCAACAAACTGTCGGCTCAAGATCCAACCACACACGCTTCCAAAACATGTAACACTTCAAAATAGGTCGGTAGGGACCTATAATTACTACCATGAGTCTAATCCAAACTTACTTTAACTCCACATGACCTCAACCCTTTTAGGTCGGCCCTATTAGTGAAGCAGCAAAGAGATGAACCAACTATTCATCCACATCTAGATAGACGAACCTCCAAAGCACATGGACCCAACACACTTTGGACACCTATAAACACTCCACAAAACTGCATAGCCAAACAATCATTTGTGGTGGAATGGGAAGCATTCCAAACAGGTACACTAACACTATAATTCTGCTATATCCAGAGCGATACTGTGTCACCTCCAACTTCTACTATGGAGGGCTTTTAGATGTGAAATTTTGGATTCTAAATTCTCCAACACATACCAAAATTACCTCAAAACCACATAACCAAATTCTTCATTGCGGAATAATGTGAACCTCAAACTAGTTCACTGTACACTGGAAATTATGCTTTGGGACTTTGACAATTCTGTAAAACATTTGGTCTACTTTGGATCAACAAGATTGCAACTATGCAATGGAATTTTCATCACTACCTTCAATCATACACATCAAACACCAATTTAGATACTATGACAATGTTGACATCAATGACAACACCATAGTAGCATCATCTGCCATACATCTGCCAATCTTCTCAAACCTTCCAACAATCTCCATCTCATCAATGACAAGCAAACTTCCAACAATGCTATGTTGAAAAAGGCTCTCTAAGGTATCCTCAATATACCTCAAGGGTGTGCAGGGTCTAGATCCATGAACTAGAGCTCATATATAATCATATAACAAGAAAATGTTACTTCACCTTATGTCTTGATGAAACAAGACCCTAAGGCTATTCCAATTATGATGATGACTCTTTTAAGGTACATATTTCATTCTCCCCCCTTTATATACCTTAGATATTTGTGTGGTTAAGGTTGTCCTCTAGGGTGATGAAATCCCTAGATAGACCTCCTAAAAAAAGATGATATTTACTTTTGATCCTCAATATTGCCCTAGGGCATGAGAGGAGAGCATACACAAATAACACTTTGATATTAAAAAAATACTTGTAAATTAATAAACCCAAGTACAAATGTGAAGGTAATTTTTTTAGTCCTAATTTTCAATGTGAGAAAACAATCATAAAAGATAAAGCACCCAACAAATAAAAAAGGGAATTAATCAAGTCTTTGACACACATCTTGCAAAACCATAAATTTAGTAGTTTAAAAGGTATATCTTGGACTAGCAATTTCAAGCTACACAAAGAAGGGGTTGGATAGCAAAATGGTCAAAGAGTTGACACCGATGAGTTGGGAAATTATGGAGCCAAAAAAACACAAAGATTATATGTTATATTATAGATAGATATACCAAAGAAAAAATAGCAAAAAAATTATACCCAAAATTAGAACTATCAAAACATAGGGTGGATCCATTGAAACAAAGCGTGTAAATGTTGAAATGAAAAAAATAGAAAATTTATACTTGAAAGGAAAATTGTTGAGTTATACGGCACATATGTTGCATTGAAATCATATCTTCCTAAACACAATCACTACACAAAAAATAGTCAAAAATTCGATAAAGATGATTTAAATCTCTTTCTACCTCCTAGCATAAGCTAAAATAGATTTTTAGTAGCATAAACCCCTACAAGAAAAATTGCTAACAAAAACTTGAAAGTTCAATTAGTTAAAAATGCTAAAAATACATTTTAAACTATGAAAAATGTATATGCTAAAATATTGTGCATAATTGTTGAGGCACAAAGTAGAAATGCCACAATGTATTAATCCGTGAAAATTTACAAAAACTTGCAATAAAATGCATTGGGCCTACAAAAGACTTAAGTTTAATTAAATGAGCATGTTATAACAACCTAAAAAAGTGATACCTTGTCAAAAAAATTGAGTTAGAAACATAAAAAAAAATATGAAAAAAAATGTTAGAAATTATGTGATATGGAACCACTGAAACATGGAGAGGAATTGTTGAACTTGGACCTACAAACACAAAAAAAAACTAAAAACACATGAAAATGATTAATAAAAGGGACATAGATCCCACCAGACATGCCAAAATGTACACCCTCTATGTGAGTTATGAAAGCAACAAATCAACAACAATCATAAATCCAAAAGCTCAAATAGAAAATATACTTGTGATAAAGCTATAATGGAGATGAATAAACAACAAATGTGAAGCAAATAACTAAAACCACACATCAAACCTCCATTATTTTGGATAAGCTCCAATTATGGTATGTGATTGCTCCTTGATAAAATGCTTCATAAATGGATAGCATGATGATAGCATAAAAGTGGATTTAACCAAGAGAGTAACAACATAAAATTAGCATGGAAGTGGATGATTAGCTCATAAAATAGTAGTATAAAGCTACCATAAGAGTGTATTATCAAATGGGAGGGGATACCTCTCGTTAAATAGATTTTCCAAGAGAAAAATGGAAGGTCAAAATACAATGTTGAATCAATGGTTAAGATTTTGATCCATGGAGAGGATGATTAGTCTTGTGACAAGTATCACATAGGAGAGGAAGATCCAAGATGAAAGGATGAGATTTGATTAAGGTGTGTGATTAAATGAGAAGGCAAATGTCATGCAAGGTGGAAGGCCAAGTATGCTCGCACATGTGTGAGGAAGGTGTCATGTGTGGAGATATGCTCACACATGTGTAAGCATTTGAACTAGACAGGTCAAGGTCAAGGGATGAGGTGGAATATTAGCATGCCTCCAAGTTAGTATGCTCACATGAGGGAGCATGAATTGGGTTGATGTGGAAATCAAATATGCTTCCAAGATGGCATGCTCACACATGTGTTTGTAAAGACTAGGATGAGTTAGCATGCTCACACATGTGGTAGCATGAGGGAGATTGAAGATACATGACAAGAGGAGAATAGTCAAAAAGTTAATCCATGTAAATAGAGGGTAAAAGCACAATCATGTGTCACACTTTATAAAGGAATCGACCAATAGCAACAACAAAAAATTGAACTTCGACCACATAAAAGTGGTCTTTATGTTTTGAATTTCAAAATGATGTAAACTAATGAAATGTAGAACTTTTGATGAAGTTTATTCCTGTAATTTTTCAGATTTAAAAAAAAAAAATCATTACTTTTTTATCAATTTAAGAATAGATTTTGGAATGCTGAAAAATTTTAGAAAAAAGTGACTTCACGAGCCGTCAAGAAATAAATTGAAAAAAACTTCATTTCTCCCTAAATTTTTTTCTCCAAATAGGTAACTTCAATATCTTGTGCATGGGAAAAAAAATCAAATTTTGATGTATATTTTTCTCGTAATAACTTTTTAAAGTCAAACTTGTCAAAATTCGATAGTTTTCATGAGACGTCAACTATTGTCTATTGTTTTAATCATTTTCAAAAAAACAAATTATACCCTTTTCAAGAAGACTCTCTCCTCTTGTGCCCCATATATTTTTAAAAAAATAATAATATGTTTTACTATTTTTTTTAATTTCTAATCAACCTCTTTTTTAACTTTAACAACCTACTTGCATTATTCTAAAAATAAAATATATTAAAACTAATCAAAATATTTAAAAAATTACATATTTGGATTCAACACTCTGAGCTCTACAAAAGGGTATTTTTCTTTTTTGCAGAAAAATCATTATGATTGGAGAAATACTTTGTCAAAGTTGAATGTTTCAGAAAATTCTAAAAAATGGTGAGTTGGCTGCCAAGTAGGCAGCCAACTAAACATGCTTGCCCGAGCCTGTCTTGGTTGAGCATGTTTTGGCTAAAACATGCTCGGTCGAGCATGTCTCGGCCGAAACCTACTCGGTCAAGACATAACGGACCGACAGGTGCTTGACCGAAAAGAGTCGATATAAATCAATTTTATTTATAAAAAAAAAAAATCAACTCAAGAAAATTCGGTAAAATACATATTTCGACCAAGGAAGGCTTATTTCAACAAAAGAAGGTTTATTTCGACAATTTAGAAGACTTATTTCAACAAAATAAGGTTTATTTCGACAAAATAAGGTTTATTTCGACAAAATAAGGTTTATTTTGACAAAAGAAGGTTTGTTTCAACAATTTAGAAGACTTATTTCAATAATTTAGAAGACTTATTTTGATAAAAGAAAATGTATTTGGACAATAGGAGAGCTATTTTTTAAGGTACATTGATCTTCAACTTATTTAATTAATTATGTCTTTATTTTCATGAATGCATTTGAAGTTTGTTTTCACTATTTTTCATTTGAATATGGTTGAGAACTAGGGTTATTAGGTTATGGTGTACACATGTACAAAAACCCACAATTTTGTTGTATCTTATGATGATATTTCTTCTACATATCATGATGATTTGATATGTCCATAGAGCCACATGTGCTTTTTATATCCTTCCTTATTTTATACATTATGATTTGTTTCACATGATCACCAAATTCTCCCATAGCTCATGTGAGACCTATATTAATAAATGAAAGATATATACCTTTCATGATGCTTGGAATATGTCAATTGATGATCTATTTTGTTAGCCAAGATCATGCATATGCACATTCATGCTTCATCATCTTTTCTTACATTACATGATGATATCGAGCTTACCCATGGCAAAGAGAAACCACCTAATTTACATGAGATATGTATGAATTAAATTCTTAGATTTCATTATTATTGATCGCCAATTTTATGTTCTTCCATTCTTGTTCTTACATCCTCCTTATGCCTATGTTTTATTAAATTTACCTTCACCTTTACTTTTATTTGGACAACTTGGACTTATCTTTTATGTATATATTATTTTTCTATTTTATGTTGCATGCTTATGTTTATTAGACTTTTTTTTAGTACTCGGAATTTTATGATCTTTGCCTTATAATTTTGTTTTCTCATGTTGCCTCATTAATTCTTAAATTTTCATGCATGTATTGTGATACTTTTCAAACATGTAACTTTTCCACAAATTATTCTTTGACTATTGATTATTTTTTTTGATCCTATATATTTTCATGGACCACACTTTTATCTAGTTACCACATAGACTAGAGGGCATCATGCATTCCATTTCATCTTATACCTTCATTATGTTGCATCTTCATATTGTGGGAATCATGTCTCTATCCCTTTACATCTTATCCTTATATGGTTGTATCCTTACATTTTAGGTCATTAATCCTTCCTCCTTTTAACATAGTGTGATTTTATTTACATCACATCCTTGTGTTTAATGAATCATGCCTTCCCCTTTGTAATCTTATCCTTTCATTGCTATATACCTTTTCATAGGAGATATATATCATGTTTTCTCTCTTTCACATCATATTTCTTTTATTACGATATATTTAAATTAGATGCATCATGCCTTTCCCCCCTCATGAGTTTCATTATACTATCCTACCCATCTAGGGAAAACTAACTTTATGCATGTGCACAATCATGTATTTTCCCTTGCACCTCTTCTCTTCTAGATACTTTTCATTTATTTCTCATGTGTGGGTTCAATCCCTTGTTCTTGTGCATTTAACTCCTTCCTTGTAACATGATCTAGACTCTCATGTGTTCACCCTCTAGATCCTTTTATATAATGTTCAAACCTTATGCAACCTATTGTGCCCCTACATCAAACTCCTTAGGTGTGAAATAATGTGTATGTACAGGAATTTCCAATATTCAAGAACAAATGAGATGAACTGGTAGTTTGATGCTAGATTCAAAGTTCATCAAGATTGTCTCATCCTTCCCTAGATACTCATACTCTACATGATTAATTTATGTTTTTTCCCAAGTATTTAAATGTTTTTCCTCAACCTCACCTACATGGCATGTACACTAACTAAGCCTCTATCCAAGTCCATTTCCTTTTTAATTGTTAATTAAATTTATGACATATCCAATTTTTCCCATTCTCTTGCATTAGGTTGGCACATGTCTTAGGTTCACTTGAATTGATTACATGTGTACAAATTATACAAGTGGTGATCTACACATTTAGGTATATATCGAGCTCATGATGTCTCTCTTTCTATGTTTTATAGTACTCATTTTATTAAAAGATCCACATATTTCAATGCACATTTAGTGGTGATCTAGTAAGTGATTTCATGATCTAGCACGTGCATCTAGTTAAATGCTTTAAATATTTTCAAGTGATATATATTCCAAATATGCTCATGATATGTTTGTAATTTATGTATTTAAAGAAATTTTAATTAATAAACCTTTTTTCAAGTGATATATATACCAAATATGAGCTCATGATACCAAATTTGCTCATGTGATTTGTTTGTAATTTGAATGCTTTTTTTTTACTTTGGCTTTAAAATAAATGAACAATTTATAATTTAGTGTTAGATATTTATGCAATATTAACTGTACATGTTTCATTGAAAGCTCATGCATGTACAAATTTGTATGCAGGTGAATTCAAATTTGAGTGCAATTTGTGATGGCGAAAAAAAGTACTAGATCGAGGAAGTATGATCGAACACATACAAGACAAAGGAAGAGAAAAGCAGGTGAAGGAACATCTACTAAAGAACAACCCATGGAAAATATTGATGACCAAGGTGACATACAGGTACAAGAACAAATTGAACCTAGTAATAGAAGTTTTTTCTATGGTATGGAAAATATGATGGAGATGGATGAGGATTCTCTTTTCAATAATTTTTCATCTGAAGATATGTTATCTAAAAGCACATTAAAATTACACTCAAAAAGAATATGGGATGAATTTTTTGAAGAAAAATCTCTAATTGGAAGAGCACAGTTAGTTGCAAAGTTATTTAGATGAAAATAAATGACCCCTGTTTTGGATTTGTCAGGGGTTGATAATAGGAAAAAGTTATCAGATTCATTAAAACAAACAATTGTTGAAAACTTGCAAGAAGCATTGAAATGTATTAAAAACAAGAGTTGATCTAATGATCTAAGTGTTGCATGTAGAGCATTGATGACTGTAATTTCTAGTAAGAAATTATCACATAGAAGACAAGTTCAAGCAATTTTTGAATTACTAAATGTTTCTAGGAGAACTGTTCAAAGGTATATTGAAAAGAGAAGTGAAATAGATGGAAAATTTGAGAAAAATTGGGTAAATATTTGTAGGGTTCCCCAAAAAGATAGAATTTCAGAAGATGTAAAGAAATAGACGGTTGAATATTGGACCAACCACTCTCGTGTTTCTTCCAATATAAGGGATACTATACAAATAATAGGTGAAGATGGTACAAAAAAAATTCATCCAAAACATTTTATAGATACAACACAGTGTGAACTTTTTGAAGCATTCAAGCAAGAATTTTCAAATGTGAAGATTTCTCAAAGGATGTTTGAGACACTACGACCATCATTTGTACGTATAAATAAAGTATAGGAAACTTGTTGTCGAAATCATGTTGAATTTGATCTACACCTACAATCATATAAAAAAGCTATGGCAGTAATTGATTGAAATTTAGCCATCCCTGGAAGCACAACACAATTTGTGAAGTCTCTTGTATGCGAAAAATTAGAATATTCAAATGAATTCAATGTTCAGTGTATAAAAAATGTATGTAATGATTGTAGAGATTTGAAGAATCTTTTACAAGTTGAAAATATTGAAATGCAAGTTATTTGGAAGAGATTTGAATATGAGACATACTTAACAAAGTCAGGAGTTGAGGCCAAAAAAATTGTTCTCAAAGAGAGTGGGTTGCCTTACAATGAATTCATGAATAAATTTACAATATCATATATACACATATCTAGCATTGTCATGGTGCAAGATGGCAAGCTAAGCAATTTCGTGATTCAAAGAATTGCTTTCCACCAGGTTGTATTCTCTCTATTGTAGATTTCTCTGAGAACTATACATTTAGTCCTCAAACTAAGATTCAAAGTCAATATTATCATTTAGAGCAAGTTGCAATCTTTGTGCAAGTTTGCTATAGGCATGTCGAGTTAGAGGTCGATGGAATGCAAAGTAGCAAAGATGATCGAATTACTCATCAAAGAGGTTCATCTTTATATCAGTGATGATACGAGACATGATAGAAGCTATGTAGCTTATTGTTTCAAAAAGAAATTTGAAGACCTGAGATGATGTGGCATAAATCAAGAACAACACTGGATATGGTCTGAAGGATGTGCTGGTAAGTTCATTGTTTTTTTTCAATTTTATTTATTTACTTACTTTTAAATTTGAGACTTAAATTGTTCAATTACTTATATATAATTACTTTTTTGAAGCTAATTTTCTTTCAGTGTAATTATTTGTAACTTCACAGGAAAATTTATGTAAAAGCTTTTGTTTGGTTAAGCCATCAACATGCTAGACACAACACCAAATTTCTGTGGAATTTTTATGAGAGTGGACATGGAAAAGGAGAGCACGATGGAGCAAGAGAATGTGTGAATTGTGCACTTTGTCAACGTGAACTTGTTGGTAGTTCACCATCTATATATGGAATCTAGAGATATTTTTTTTAAAAATAGATATATATTTAAACTAAATTAAATTCTTAAGTTCCTTGAAAGTAACAGGTGACAAATTTTTCCAACATGTGTACTTGCAGGTAATGCCATACGGAATGCAAATGAAATTGTTGAATGGTGCATAAGTCATTTTTCGCTCGTGACTCAACATACAACATAGTATTTTTGGGAAGTTACAGGTACATCTAGACAAAATTTGTTAAAAAATTGAATTTCAAAGTTTGTGTACATGATTTAACTGAATTTTCAAATTTGAATTATATATACATATATATATATATACTCACTTAAAATAATCACTAGTGGATTTTTGTAATTTACAAATATTGATCGATCAAATCCTTATAATTGTCAAACAATTCATGGTATTAGAAGTCAGCATCAAATCATGACAATGGGAAGTAGCAGGCCTTATGCAATTAATGTGAGAGAAAAATCATGTTTTTGTGTTGATTGCATTGAGGACAATGCAAATATTGTTCAATGTGAGAATATTAGAGATGGGTATGTTTCACGATGGGAAATGAAATAATTAATATCAATGCCTCCTTTTGATGATTCAAATGACAATGTTGATGTCTACGATCCTATATAAACAGTCGATTATGAATGTGTATCTGATTTAGTTGTTACAAGTATGGAAATTAATTTTACTTAAAATTGGTTTAAATATATTATATTTAAGTTTCAAGCATGTTTGTATATAAATTTATATATTAAAAATATATTTGTACAATTTTTGTAAACTTTACATGGTGTGTGTACATGAGATATTTTCGTTGTTGTTGCAAATCCTGACAATACAGAAGGTGTAGATTACTATCTACTAAGATGTACGCAACCAAAAAGCAAATTGGTGGAATCAATGACATATGGTGATGGAAAAGAGTATCCCATTGGATCAGGCATTATTGAAGGCACATATTATCAACAAATAAAGATAGGTAATTTAGTTGTATACTGCATGGGATCACCATCATGTACCAAATTTCCAAACTCTGAAAAATCACCATATTGCTAAAAAAATTCAAATACAAGATTTCAATCAAGAGTTAAAGAACTAAACACCGCAGGGGGATTTGTAGCTAGTACAGTATCAGTGCCAAAAATAAGTTGACTATATGTGCCATGGACAAGACCAAGTGTCGCAGTAACCTCGGCATGATCTGTAACATCCTGGCGACCTAGACAAGCTAAAGGATTGATAGAAACATGATGCACATGGGATCCTGTAGGATGTTCTGGAATATCCTCTGAAGTTTCCACCCTGTGGCTCGTATGTGGACCAAGATATTGTTGTCTAATAAAGCCCTATACCTGGTCAAGAGAGATCTCATGGTCCTCACTGATGACTTAATAAGCTACTTGTAAATCCAAAACTGAGACTCTACACATTACGCAAAGTCGTGTGGCTCATATGCTTAACATCTGAAGGATTAGGTAGATCGGCACAAATAAATGGATCGTAAGATGCAGATGTAGCCTTAGTGGCAAGAAGGCTGATTTGTGAGCGTAATAAGTATCTACCAACTCAATCAAATGACATCTGATCAATTTGTGTTGTAATGAAGGCAATGCTATCAAAAATATAGGATCGAGTGGAGCATGTTGTTGACTCCCTTGTTGCTGCCAATTCCAAATGTTTTGGTAAAACCAAAAGGTTTGGGCCAACTAATGCCCTCTTGTTCACAAGCAGTGGAAGATCTAGACATTTAAACTCTTGTTTGTCAGAAAAATGGCCTTTACCTTGGCCAGCATGCTTAGGATAAGATGTGTAGTCCACATCTATCTGTAAATGAAACCCTGCATATAACTGTTTGACAAAATATTGTGGCAGCTCATCATTCTGAGGCCATATATGATAAGTTGCCAACCATCTAGGGTATATGAATGGCGCAACAAGAGGTTCTACACACCTCACAACCATATATCCTCTAATTCTATTTTTTCCTCTATAATGAGGGAACATGGTAAACACATTTTCTTGTGAAACTAATTTTCCAACTTCTCTCCATTTATGTGTGCTAGTAACACTCTTGGAAAGAGATGAATAAAACTGCTCAATGTTGATTTCATCATAAGGATTGAATGATCAAATTGTCTCAATCATCCGTAAAATCTCATCTCTAATTGTGACTAATCTATCTTGATTAGCCAAATTAAGGGAGTTGTGAATTGTTTGATCTAAATATCTTAGAGAATTTTCTAATCTAGCAATACTCTCCTGATATAAATTTGATCTAACTTGAGCATGTTGCTCAAAACAAGGGGAATGGTGAGATCCCTCATCGGCCATGATAAATATGTATATAGGTAAAGAGAGATCTGCATATCATTAAAACAAAATATACATGATGTTAAACAAATTTATCAAATTTCAAAACTAAAACATATATTTAAATTACAAATGTTTCAATTTTCAAAACTAAAATATTTTTAACTTTATATACCTAATGAGATAGATCAAGCTATAGATCTGTGTTCAATAGTTCACCTTCTACAACTTAGATAACATAAGAAATTTAACAACTCCAAAGAGACTTGATATACATACATATATATGAGCATATATATGTTTCAATATATGTATATATATACGTCTACACATGTATATACATATATGTGTATATATATATATATATATATATATTTATGTGTACATGCACATGTATGTATATATATGTATATGTGTACATGTATGTACATACATGTGTGTATTTTTATGTATACATATGTGTATATATGTATGTATGCATGTATGTACATACATGTACATGTGACATATATATGTATATATGTATATATGTGTACATATGTGTTTTTATGTATAAATATATGTATGGACATGGACATATATACATACATATATTTATACATACATACATACATACATACATACACATATACATATGTACATACATGTACACATGCATATATAAATACATACATACACATATGCATATGTACATACATACATATACATGTATATTTACATGTAAATACATACATGTACATATATATACATATATACATACATACATGTGCACATATGTACATACATACATACACACATACACATATATGCATACATCCACACACACATATGTTGCAAGGTGTGACCCTTGGTCTCCTCTTCCTGTGGTAGGCATAGTCTAGAATGGCGCTCAGGTTTGTGACATGGTCTAACCACCTCTTGTAGATCTTAATTGAAGCTTGTACCAGGCATTGATAGGTCAATCATTTGGTGCAACGGCAAGGCCAACAATTGGTATCAGAGCTGGTCACAGGTTCAAACCCTGCGCTTGCGCTGGGGGGGATTTTTGCAAGGTCTGAACCTTGGTCTCCTCTTCCTGTGGTAGGCGTAGTCCAGTGTGGCGCTTGGGTTTATGACATGGTCTAACCACCTCCTTTGGATCTTAATTGAAGCTTGTATCGAGCATTGACAAGTTGATCTTTTGGTGCAACGGCAAGGCCAACTACATACACATTGTAGACACTGAAAAATATCCTAATCAATGTCATACATTTAAATTAGATTTACTAACATCATTTCCTCTTTGAATCCATCCTTTTTTTGCTTAATTGATTTAATTAGCCTAGCTAATTAATTAATTGCATCATTTTTCGTCTATTGGCCTAATTAATTTAATCGGGTTAATTCATCTCTTTCTGCACTAACACTTCATCTAATTAAATTAAATAAATCAAAATATTTAAATCTCCTAAGTCATCTTATTTAATTAAATAACCCTAAGTTATTTAATTAAATATCATTCCATCCCCCTCCCCTATTTATTAAATCATCTAATTTAATAAATGTCTCTTAATTCTTCTAATCCCCTAATTGCATAAATTAAATCTTGTTTAATTAGCAATTAAACTAATTTTCCTCTAATGCAAAGGGAATATTCCCATGGAATATTCTTTATCCTCCTTTTTGCACAATTAAAACTTTGTTTTAATTTGTAAATTACCTTTTTTCCTCACCCAAAAAGAATATTCTAAGGAATATTATCTCTCCTCCAATCAACTCACTTGGCTTCTTAAACAAGCTAAACCTTCAACCTCTTTAGCAAGTTACCTTTGACCAATGTGAGTAGGTCAAAAGTGTGTTTGTTTGAGGCAAGTGTGAGCCCTTGACTAACTTTCATCATGCATTCTCATCCGTTGATGAGAATCCATGATCCATGCCTCTCATCCCCTTCATCTTGAACTGTTGATTAAGCTTTTTTATCTCAACCATTCATTCCTCATTTGCTCTCCTATAAGTAGATCACTATTTGGAGACAAATGGATCCATCTTTTTCAAAGCAAACTTATGTTGTTGAAACTCATACATCCATCTTTCAATTGCAAACTTATGTTGTTGAATTCACTTGCATCCATACTCTCAATTTACTCACTTGTTAGCTTATTTTAGTTCATTTTCATTGCATAATAGCTTAGAGTATCCATTAATGGCTTCCATGCATCCATCTTAGCTTGTTTATAAATTAGGGTTTTTCATCTTTTAGCATAGAATTAGCTTAGAAATAGCTTAGCATTTGTATATCTTCATCATTTGTAGCATAAAATCATGGTAACTTAGCTTGCATCATGTTCATTTTAGCATAAACTAGGTTTTCACACATCAATCACAATGGTTTCATCAATTCTCTTCCATAGAATTGACTGAAATAGGCTCACTAATCACGAGATTGGGAAAGGGTCGTCATTTCACATCAACATGACACCAATTCCAAAACAGGATAAGTTTCAAATGGGCTAGGTTAGGGATTTAACTATTTTTGTGTATTTTGTAGATTTCATTTTCAATTAAATGCTTAATTTAGATTTCCATTTTGAATGATCTTGTTTGTAGATGCAGGTATGTTTAGCGAAGTTATGCTTCGATTCATCATGAGTCAAGTGTAATAGACCCTCACCGACATTTCCCACATCTCACATTCTAGTGCTAAAAGGAGGGACAACCAATAATCTAACTATTTTTTAGCTCAAATTCCATGTTCATGTTGTTTTATAGGTTGCAGCGACGCTAAAATCACAAACAACGATGCTATTTCAATAGCATCGCCATATAGTGACGCTCGATCAATTTGAAACAACGATGTGTATTTAATCTACTGACGCTAAATTAACTATGGTGACGTGTATTTAATTTCAAGATATCGAGAAATGAAAATGGTGATGCTCAAATTCACCAATTCGATGCTTTTAAATTCCAAATTGTGATGCCATCATTAGAAGCGATGCCCATCAAAATAGCGACGTGATCGTGCTCACTAGTCTTGTTGCATAGTGATGCCCATTTTCACCAAAGTGATGCCTAAATATCAAACTATGACGCTATCGTGTTCAGTGACACTCAACTAGGGTAAGAAATTTTATGTTTGTTTTTTCGACATGTGACTTAATTTTGTTAGCTTATCTGATCATTGATGCATGCCTAACTGTGTTTTGGTTGTTAGACTAACAAGGTTTTGTGGTTTTTAAGGACATGGAGTGAAAGTGAAAGAAATTCTCTTTTCTCTCAAATTCTATGATTGTAACAAGCATTTGACGCTTTGGGGCAATTATAACCCAATTTCATGCTTTCTACTTTCTGCTTTAGGAAACGCACTAGAGTTCAATTTGGTTTAAAATGAATGCTCAAAGTTGGATAAAATTGAACCCTCACATCACATGTTTCAATTGGGCTTAAAATTGAATAAGGAAAACTTCATCTTTCAATTGGTGCTTAAAATGAACTCATCATTGCTTTGAAAGGATAAAATTGACAATTGTTTGCTATGTTTTGTGATTTTCAACGTTGTTGGTGAATGTGTATGTAATAGAAACATTCTCTAACACTTTACAAAATCACGCACATCTTTCAATTGGGTTTAAAATTGAACAACCATGCTAGTGTGAGAAAAGTGCATTGTGTGTGCTCCCTCCTTGTGCTTTACACGAACTGGGTGGTCGAACTACAAGTGTACTTTGTCACTTTTGTTATCTTTAGAGGGGTCCGCCTAAGACTAATTCAAAGGCAACTCCAACCGGTTTATCATTGGGGCTGGTATATAAATGGATAAGACTAAACTGTCAAGTCCTCATGGTATGTAGGCCTTAGCCATACAGTGTCTTTTAGAACGGGGTACTACTGTAAAAAGTATAAAAGCCCCTAGTAGGATTGATCAAAGCCTTTAGTGGCTTGTTGGACACTCGCAAGGTGCCATGTCCCTGATTACCCTTTCTACAACCCATTTGTTTAGCATGCCAAAATCCTAAAATATTTGTTGGTGCAAGAACGGTCATTCTAAAGCCACCCCACATTTCTACTATTCAATTGTAGAAACAAAAAAAATCCTTTCAATCTCCAGATTTTAAGGATTTCGAGATTAGGTGGTCCCGAGAAGTGTGTTGTGGAGGGGAGTCAGTGTCGCCAAATCTCTAACTGTTCTCATTGTCTAGTGTTTGGAGAAATCCTAGTGGGGACTCAACAAATATAGCTATTTCTATCCTAGGGTTGTAAATGATTGTGAGTTAGTTTAACACTTTTCTTGGTTCCAAAATGATCCAAAAACAAACATTCACTATCCAAATTTCAAACACTTTGGCTCAAATATGGACTTCTTGAGTTAGCCTTGATATTATTGCTTGTCCTAAGGATTTATCCTTGGCGATTTCTAAATATCTTGACATTAATCTCAAACCCATATTTCTCCCAAAGACAACATAGGCAATTATGGCTTTAATCTCATGATTTTCATGAAATGGACATTGTGAAAGTTATGATGTTTTTGACATAAACATCTAGTTTGAAAACATAACCAAAGATAAGTGTTTGTGGTAAAATCAATTCACTTAATCAAAGATAAATTGACAAATGAACCCCACATGACTATTTGGAGACCAATTGCTCCCATTGAAAAACCTAATCTTCTAGGTGCTCTAATTCAACCAAACTTTGAACTCATAAATGATGGACAAACAGATCTTATTAGCAGTTTGAGAGCCTTCACTTTTGAAAACAAGGAAACAAACACACAGTGGAGAAACACAACAACCATTTTAGATGAAGAAGAGGAACACACTGATATTGAGGCTGGAAGGCCCCTATTACCACCACCTATGTGGCAATAAATATCTTCATTTCCTCCATTAACTTAAATTGTTTTCACATGATCTCACAAAAAATCAGGATTCCTAAGCCAAGGTCTACAAGTCCTCATTTTAGACTTAGGCATCTTACTCCAAAAGCTCTTAAGAAACACCTTCGAGCAGTTCACAAAAACAGAAACAGATTAGTAGAAAACTTTTATAGACACACTTCAAGGTATAGTCTAAAATTGTATGCATTCTTTTGGAGTCAAAATCGTGGTCTTTTTCATGATACTCAACTCTTCTAAATGATTCATCAAATAGTCAAAATCCATAGGGGAAAATCTTCGTCACTCCATTTCATACATAGGAATCGTAGAACAAGCTATAGTCAAAAGTGGGCTTCAATATTTTATCACAATTGGTACACTTTGTTGAGAAACTTTTATGCCCGAGCTAGGAGAGCCCGAGGTTTCAACATCCCCATCTGTGCTCTCATTTTCTAGAACTTAAACATTTTTGAAGTCTAGTATCATCCTCGCTATCTTGATCTTGTTAAAACAAAGGTTCACTATACTAGATGATCTCACGCAAAGTAAGGATCCCTAAACGAAGGTCAACTGGTCGTCACTTTAAGCTTAGACATTGTAGTACAAAAGCAATCGACAATCGCATTGAGGAACTCTACAAAAATAGAAACAAGTTGATAAACTTTTATGAACGCACACTGAGGAAATATCCTGACATGTACACATTCTTTATGAACCAGAATCCTTGCCTTTTTGAAGATCAACAAATTTTCTAAAAATCATTGAGTCTTTAGGATTTGAACATTTTAGAGGTATAGTATCATTTTCACTACCTTGGTCTTGTCAAAACAAAAGGTTCACTTTAGGTCAACATTGGGTCAAACATTTCACTCACCCCTTCATCAAACTTCATCCTTCACCTCATCTATCTTTGCAAAATTCCAAATACACCAACACTTTGGGACTTAAACATCAAACCAACTGCTACCTTAACTACTTTGTATGTGAAATTTATCCTTTTCCATGCACTTAGTTAAGATAGTTATCATCTTTGAACTAGTTTATCTTGAAGGTCACAAGTCTACCCTAAATATTTCTAGGTTCATTAGCATCCTTTATCCCAACATCAAAACATCAAACTCAAGTCAAAAGTGTTCTTCCAAAATGTTTGCAAAGATCACTTTCCGCATCACCCATCTTTTCATCCCACATTATCATCATTTCTCCCAAAAGACTTAGAGCATCCCTTTTACCTAGGTTTGAGTCAACTAGAGAGTTCAAACATTACAAAACTCAACACAACTCTCCCATAGCTTACACAAAATTTATGGTAAAGACAAGATCACAACACAAGAGAATCATGGAGAAAGACAAAGTTACATTTACTTAAAGTGATCCAAATCATTTAGAATTTGATCCTAGAAGTCATGTTACACCATCGCAACAACCATCATCTCCTTCAAGACCATATGAAATTGAAGACATCACGAATAATCTAATTGATCTCACTAGAGAAGAAATTTTGGAACATCAATCCTTTGAAAGTGTAGCTCCTATCTCCCCGATGTTTGTAGCGTAGAGTTTAACACAAGATTTCACAACTCCATTACAAGGGCTAAGTCAAACTTACATACCTACTCTTGCAACCGACCTTGCTAAAGATTTTGGTCACACCTCACCATTTGAAAGTAGTACACTTGTGGGTACTCTTGAAACTAATCCTCCACCTCCCACCTCCATTTGGACACCTACCTTTGGTGCTCCTCATGTTCCCAAAGATTCAAAATAGCTACACACTTCGCTTGAACTTCACTATTCCACCACCACTTCAACATTTCGGGGACACCCTTCTTCATCCAGACCTATGAGTACCACAATTATGCCTACTATCACACAAAGCAATATAGACCAAGTATTTCAAAACAACACACAAGGGCATGCCAATACTGTATCACAAAATCAACCCTTGACGCAAATAGGGACATCCTTATCCAACCCTCCAGTAAGTTCATCCATTCCATCTACCGTTTCCACATCATCCACTATCAATCCACCTCAAAACAATCCCTTGGTTACAAGTTCTATCAATCCCAGGAGTACCTTGATCATGAATCCTTTGTTTACATCTTTTGCACAAGGTAATCCTCAAAACATAGGACAAGGGAATCTTTTCAATCAATGGACTCAAGGTCCTAGTGTGTCATTTCCATTGCAAAATTTAATGACATCATCTTTTCCAAAAGTTCCCTTTTCTATGCCAAATCAATCAGGACTTCAAACATACATTCCTCCACCTCATTCTACCATATTTCAAGGAAATCTAAGCCAAGGGAACCCTCCACCCTTCACCAGTAATCCACTACCCACTCCAAACATCAATATCCATAATCCTTCATAGATGTCTCAACAACCGCCTGATCCCACATTGCAAGCACATGCCTTAGCTTTGCAGCAAGCACAACAAACTTATCAACAAGTCGTACAACAACAACAAGCCCAAAAAACAACCTTAGTATCCCAACAAGCAATTTTAGCATAACAACAACAGCAACAACAACAAGCAGCCTTAGCACAACAACAATAGCAAAAAAAACAAGTGGCCATTGCACAACAAGCAGCTTTAGCACCACAACAAGCCACACAACAACAACAAGCACAACAATTAGCTTTATTAGCAGAACAACAATAGCAAACCCAAAAACAAGCCCTAGTGGCACAACAACAATAGCAAGCTCAACACCAAGCCTTACTAGCTCAACAATACACCCAACCACAACAACAAGGATCCTATTATCCTCATATGAACATCATCAATCCAAACGCATCAGGAACATATTCATCACTTTTGCAAAATCTCACACCTTCATACACCCCATATAACTCATCTCTCATCCCACCATATGTTCCTCCACCTAATCTGCAAGAAAATATAGCATCACAATTGAAAGCACTCTCACAAGAAATGCAAGATCTTCACATGGGCAAGAAAAAGAAACCTTATACCCAAAACTTGTGTCCTTACCCATTTGATCGAAACATAGCAATGATACCATTCCCTCATGGTTTTGAAATCCCCAAGTTTGAAAAATACAAAGGGAGAGGAAGTCATGTTGACCATATCAAAGAATTTAATGTTATGTGCATGGAAGTGGATTACAATGATTCATATCTAATGCGCCTCTTCCCTTGAAGTTTAACAGGTATTGTTATGGATTGGTTTTCTCATTTTCCTCCTGGTATCAAAATTTTTCAAGAAACCACTGATAAATTCATTGATCACTTCTCCTTCAATCTTGACATGGATGTTAGTCTAGAAGATTTTTACACTCTTAAAACAAAATCCAATAGAAACCTTCATTAGTTTCTTACAGCGATGGAGACAAAGAGCTAGTAAAAGCAAGTGGCCTCTTCCTGACGAACAACAAGTAAGAATCATTATAGCCAACCTGGACCCAAATCTATCATTCCACTTGAAAATGCAATGCATCACATCATATGACGAGCTTGTTCTGAGAGCCATTAAAATTGAAAGAGCCTTAATCTCACAAGGAAATACTCAGCCTTACAAAGACAATTTCCCTTCAACCAGTTCAAATGAGAAACCTCGTTTATGGGCTAAGAACAAAAACGTAACAAACGACGGTGTGGTAGATGCTAAGGTTATACCAAGTACTCCTAGACCCAATAACAATCAAGTTGCTAACATCCAACCAACTGTGCAACAAATGGTACAACCTTAGAACAATCAAATCAGTAACACCAACATGCAACAAAGGAAAACCAGTAACAGGAACAACTATCCCAAACACAAGTACACATAGTTATTGGAACCCATTGAGACGATCATGAAGAAACTAGTAGCTCATCAAATCTGATAACACTTCCTAACTTTGAAAACTACCAAGAACAACAAGAAAAGCTATCCTGGTACAACGAGCATGATCTCAGTGACTTTCATAAAATCAAAGGACATAAAAAAACAAACTGCATGAAACTCAAGAATATCATCCAAGATCTCATAGAAAATGATACCATATCTATTGAGGTACCAACTGGGAACCAGGATCTCAAGATATACAAGATCCCTATGCTTGATCATAATAAAGCAAACAACAATGGAAAAGCTAAGGATTATACCAATGTACAACATACTTATTCCAATGTAGTTGCCTCCTATGATAGTGTTATCACTATTGTCACCATCAAGGGAGCTAGTACAAAATGTGGAGTCACCACATGACATGGAAAAATAACTATTCAAGGAGTTTTCCTCGCTCAATCTAGGACACAACTTACTTTTCCTGCATCTAATCCTAGCAAGTACAATCTTGTAGATCAGCTTAAATAGACCCTCGCACAGATATCGATCTTAAAACTCTTAAGGTTATCTCTTGCACATAGGGAAATACTGGAAAAGACCTTGTCTAAGTCATCTATTCCTGAGACCATTGATACCAATCAGTTTCAAGCTATGGTAGGGCATATCGCCAACCATCTTCTCACTTTCTCCGAGCAAGATTTACCATCACAACCATCTCATAATCGTGCTTTACACATTGAGGTTGGCATTCATAGAAACAAGGTCAAAAGAGTCTTGGTAAATAGAGGTGTTGATCTGAACATTTGTACCCTGCAATTGATCAAGAATCTAGGCTATTCAGAAGATATTATTGAGAAGCCAAAGAGTACTACCATCAGAGCATATGATGACCAAGAACGAGTATCACAAGGAATCATTGCACTACCAATCCAAGTGGGACCTCTTATTGCAGAAACTACATGCCAAGTACTTGATCTTGATCTTCCCTATAACATACTACTTGGTCGATCTTGGATCCATGCTTTGAAATTGTAGCCTCAACCTATCATCAATGTGTGAAATTTCCTTTTGAAGGTTGAGAAATCACTATCCATGGAGATCATGAGCCTTTCTAATACTGCAAAATTCTTGAGGCTAAGTTCTATAAGATCCCACAAATACCCAAAAATGATGGACCTACACCATCAAGGTCATTTGTTGACTCATCATCCCTAGCCTCTACCTTAGCATCAAAAGTACCCATTGTGAAAAGCATACCTGATGTCAAAGCAATCATTCAAGATGATGGTTGTGGAAGCTATAAAATATTGAAAGACACCTTTGTATTAGGAGAGTTACCTATTTCTCCTCAATCTCACGGGAAACCTACATCTAGCACCAAAGAACTAGAGACAATCAAGATGGCAGCTACTACCTTCACCAAGTAGGGAGACTTGAACCAAGAAGATGTCAATGAGCAAGATATGTCTAAACTCCTCTATCAAGATGAATGACCTGTTCCTATTCTTCCCATGGAAGATGACAAAAAAGTTCTACAGCTAATGCAGAGCATGGGATATAACAAGAATGAGAAGCAAGGAAAAAATGACAACGGTTTACTAGAACCCATCATTCCTGAGAAACGAATAAAGAATCTTGGCTTAGGTTGTACTACTAGCAAGGTCACACTTATTGGCAAAGGTATTTATGCTAAACAAGTTGAGGCTTCCACTTGGTCACCTACATCGCATGATACAACCTTAGATGACTTTCCCCTTGATGTTGTTGACCTATTTGAGAACAACTTCTTTATGATATCCATAACATCCTTTGTCTCAAATGACCAACCAACTGAAATACGCCTAGTATACCCACAACTCATTGACATGGATCAACAAGGACCACCAATTCTAGATTTATTTGAAAACGATGAAGCAATCTCATAATTCATGGGACTCTGAGATAACTTATCATGGGAAAATCACAAAGCAGACTTCAACATAGAGCTCGATACAGGCGCATACTATGGGGAGATGATTGAATCCATCAATCGCAAAATAAATGAAATACAATTAACATGCAGATCCTTGAGTGAAAACCACCTAGTGGCACTCTCTGGTCACAAAATAGTAAAAACAAAGGATGCATCTGACAGTGAAAACCACTCTAAGGCACCCAAGGATGAAGGATTCAATCTCCCCCTAAGTGTAATGCATCCAGAGAAGTCAACAATACTAGCAGAAAAGACTACTCCAGTCAATGTGGGAACAAAAGAAGCACCTAAGATTACCTTTTATGTTGAATCCTTGTTAGACGAAAAAAAAAAACCTAGCAACATTCCTTAAAGAGAGAAGAGCTAACTTTGCATGGTCATACATAGATATGCCAGGCCTTGATCCGGAAGTGGTTGTACACACTTAGAAAGTTATCCCAATCCCAAACTAGTCAAGCAGAAATTAAGAAAGGTGCACCCTCGGATAGCACTCTTGGTTAAATTGGAACTACAAAAGCTTCTTGATGTTGGATTCATCCAACCAATAGATTATCCTGAGTGGGTTTCATACCTGGTACTAGTCTCAAAACCCACTGGGGGTATCAAAATATGTACTGATTTTAGAGATCTGAATAAGGCATGTCTGAAGGATGATTTCCCTCTTCCCAACATCGATCTCATTGAGGATTTAATAGCTGGGCATGAAATTTTGTCACTCATGGATGGCTTTTCAGGCTACAATCAAATCATAATTTCCAAAGAGGATCAACATAAAATTTCCTTTACTTGTTTATGGGGAACCTACAACTAGGATGTAATGCCATTTGGGTTAAAGAATGCAAAAGCTACCTATCAAAGAGTAATGACCCTCATCTTTCACGACATGATCCATAAAATAGTTGAAGATTATGTGGATGATATTTTGGAAAAATCAAAGAAGAGAAATGAGCACATACAATTCCTAGGACCTATCTTTGACAGGCTTGAAGAATACAAGGTACGACTGAATCCAAAAAATTATGTGTTTGGGGTCACATCAAGGAAACTACTTGGATTTATTGTTTCACAAAGGGGGATAGAAATTGATCCAGCAAAGGTAAAATCCATCCTAGACATGGAACTGCCACAGACATTGAAACAGCTGAGAGGATTACAAGGAAGATTGCAGTCTATCAGAAGATTCATAGCCTAGCTATTAGATAAGATTTATCCCTTTTCGCATCTTCTCCATAAAGGGATAACCTACAAATGGGATGAAAAATGTGATAAATCTTTCCAGTAGATCAAGGATTATCTACTAACACCTCTAGTGCTCATGCCACCAATACTGAACAAGCTACTGATCATGTACATCTCAACAACACCAGCAGCACTAGGAGCTCTTTTAGCACAACATGATGAGAATGGAAAGGAAAGAGCCATATATTACATTAGCAGAACCTTGGTAGGCTATGAGATGAACTATTCACCCATTGATAAAGCGTGTCTAGCAGTAGTTTTCACTTCACAAAAGTTCAGGCACTACATGTCACATCAAATCAAGCTCATCACAAAGATTGATCCATTAAAATATATGTTATCTAAAGCAACCCTCACAAGATGAATGACTAAATGGGTAATGATCTTGACAGAGTTTGACATAGAATACGTGGCGGGAAAGGAAATCAAGGGACAAGTGATCACAAACCAGCTAGCAGAAGCACCCATCTATGATGAGAACCCTTTAATATCTGAGTTCCTTGACAAATCAGTGTTCCTTATTAATCTCACAGTTTAGTGGAAGATGTACTTTGATGGATCACTCACCCAACATGGATCAGGAGCAGGCATTCTTTTCATCACCCCCCAAGGTGATTGCATCCCAAAGTCATACAGGCTATCATTTCCATGTACCAATAACATTGTTGAATACAAAGCCTTGACCACAGGTCTCGGGATAGCAGTTTAGTGGCAAATACAAGAGATGAAAGTCTATCGAGACTCACAGTTGGTTATCAACCAAGTCAATGACGACTATCAAACTAAATATGACAAGATCACCCCTTACAAGAATATGGTGGAGAATCTCAAAGATATTTTTATAGACATAAATTTTGAGCAAATTCTTCGCATGAACAATAGAGCAACAAACACCATGGAAATAATCGGATCACTACTAGACATGTCGAACAACATCCTCCAATGTGAATTCTTGGTAGAACAGCTTCTTGTACCAACCTTCGAAATCCTTGAATCTGAATTCACATGTGTTATTGTTGGTTTTGGATCCCCATGGTACCATGACATCTTTACTTACCTTAACAGAGGAACCCTTCCATCGGATATCACCCTAAAACTTAAAAAGACCTTTGTCAAAAAGGCATCCTGATTTGTGATCCTAGGTGATACCCTTTATCATCGAAGCATCGAAGGGACATTACTACGATGTCTTAACCAAGAGGAAGCCTTAACTTCCTTAACAAAAGTACACGATGGCATATGTGGGTCCCATTCTAGCGGTATGACATAAGCTAAGAAATTGTTGAGGACAGGGCACTATTGGCCAACCATGGAAAAAGAAGCTCATTAGTATGTACGAAAATGTATCCATTGTCAATAGCATGGGGACCTGATTCATGCTCCAACTCAAGAATTGCAACCCATGTTCACACCATGGCCTTTTTCGCAATGGGGACTTGACCTCATAGGAAAAATCACTCCAACCTCATCCAACGGCCATAAGTTTATCATAACTACCACTAAGTTCTTAACTAAGTGGGTTGAAGCCATTTCTATGACCTATATAACTAGGAAGCAAATAGCCAAGTTTATCCTGAATTACCTAATTTGACGTTATGGTGTACCACAAATTCTCATCTCAGACAGTGGAACACCATTCAAGAATCAGGATGTAAAAGAGTTGTGCCAAAGATTCAATATCCAATACTGATTCTCTACCCCGTACTATCCCCCAGGCAATGGCCAAGCTGAAGCAATAGAAAAAACTATCCTAAAAATCCTAAAGAAAATAGTTAATGAAGTTGATCGTGACTGGCATCTGTAGCTAAATCCCAATCTTTGGGCTTATCGAACTAGTATCTGCACACCTACAGGTGCAACCCCTTTCTCCCTGGTCTATGGATCAGAATCCATCTTGCCTATTGAGGTCAAGCTCCCTTCATTGCAAGTGTCACTGAAGAATCTAATAATTGAGGAAGAATACAGAGTGTCTCAACTGAATGAGCTAGAATTATTGGATGAACGTCGTCTTGATGCCCTTAATCGCTTGCAAGTATATCAAAACTGACTGAAACAGATCTATAACAAGAGAATCAAATGTTAATCGTTCCAGGTAGATGACCTTGTCTTAAAGAAAAATTAGAAGAACCTTCCAAATCAAGATAGCAAAGGAAAGTTTGAGCCTAACTGGTTGGGTTCCTTTGTCATCACAGCAAGCTATGGATCAAGAGCATACCAACTATCAACCCCTGAAGGTGAACCCTTGTCAAAGCCAATCAACAACTTGCATCTCAAAAAAAATTATGCCTAGTCACGATGGGTGTAAATCAGAAAATACAAAAAAATCAAAAATGATCAAAATCCAAAAAAATGAGAAAAGGGATTAAAAAAGTAAAGAAAAAAATCATCCTCTAGTGAAAACCACTTCAGTTGAGCTTTGGGAAAGTACCTTGGTGAAAACTTGACAAACAGGTGCCTTGCGTAAATAAAGCATCTCCATCTATTCTTTGGCTCTTTTGGCCTATCATTCTTTGCATCACCATTCATCCCTCATTTGCGTCCTTATCATGGCTTGTCACTGTTAGATATTGTGAACCCTTTAGCACTACTTGGCATATTCCCAAGGCCAATCTATCTTGCCTTTATTGAAGTAGGCTAACATGTCACACTGGGGGCATTTCGTTATGCGTCACAATTGGGTTCTTGTATATCTTGGTGTCATGGGACATCTTATCAGAAAACACCCAAAACATTCATAAAATCTTATCCAGAAAATCCAAAAACATTTGCAAAATCCTATACAAAAAAAATCCAAAAACATTTAGAAAATTTTAAAGGCTAAAATCCAAAACATCTAGAAAACATCAAAAACCCTAAAAAGGTCAAACATCGAAAAAACCAAAAACAGAGTCCTCTTGTTGAACTACATTGTCTTTGAGCTTGAATGTAGGAAAGGCCATCATTAATGTTCCCTCGAGACACCTTAGGTAGTCCTTTAGCAGTCTGTCATAATAAACTGTCGTCTCTCATTTGTTCATATCTTTGTCTTGTAAATGGGTCGAGTCAGTCGAACTACGTGGTCTCTGCATGTATAACGTAGGAAAGGCTAATCTATGATCAGCCCCTAAGGCCCCTAGGATAGGTCTTTAGGTTAGGTTCTTGGTCAAAACTTGAAACTTTCATGAAAATCCAAAAACATCCAAATATTTTCAAAAATAAAAAACATCCAAATATCTCAAAAAATAAAAAAACAATAGAAAACGTTCAAAAGACCTAAAAAGCCTCAAATATTCAGAAAACCCTAAACAACCTCAGAAAATCAAAAAATCCTAAACATTCACATAAACTTTCAAAAATCCCAAAAACAACCTCAAAACATTTCAAAATACCAAAAACATTGAAATATTCCAAGAAAAATAAAAAACCCATCCATCCCATCTCACTTTCACCCATAATAAATGATCGTCACCTTCAACATTTTGGTAAAACAAGTAGAAAACAAGTATAGCAAGTCATAAAGTGCGAACCCAAAAGTCTAAATCTAGAGTCTAAATCATAGGAAAATGCATCAGTGAAGTTTATAGCAATGACTCATCTTAGCATCATCATCCTAACATCAAACAACCTTTGATCAACATGTCCTAGAATGTATCCTTCCTGCGATGGACATCAACATCAGATATCACTTTAGCTAAACTTAAACAAGGCAGAGCTATAGATAACACTGACTATTTGTCTTTGGTCTTTTCTTATGATTTATCTTAATGACCCATTCTAAGGACCTCTCGATGATGTCTATCCAAAACGATTTATAGAGAAAGGAATGGGACATCAATCATTATCTTTCATTTTTTGTGCTTGTGGATACTCTTGTAAAATAATCTTGGTGCATACTTGCTTAGTTGTGTGTAGGAAGGTCATTTGGAGTATGTTGTCGACTATTGTGTATGCTTGGGTCCAATATTTTTTAAGCTTCTAACTTGCATTCCAACGACGTTTCAGTATGTCAAGGTTTGAACAAGAACTATCCTATCTACTTGTCAAGTCAAATTCCATTACACTAGATACAATGTCATCCTGGTTATCAATACCTTGATGCATTGTGTCTATGTGTTATATCAAACAATAAGGAACAATGAAAAATCCCAATCCTGAAGTGTGAGCATCTCATCCTGCATTTGGAATTGTCTCGTCACCATCTCTAATAAAGTCTCGATGGATCAAGGACTTGTTGGATCTTTTGAAGTAATCATCATTAGCAATGGTTATTCATTATTTATTCTTCTATCTTCCCTCCGCGCTAACCTATTATCATGACAGTCAACAAAAACATCATCAAATCATCCACCCTACATCCACAAACCATCAACATACATGCATCTCATAATCATATCATAACCATAGCATCCATCAACATAATCACACATCTCATGATCATATCACATCATACATTTTGCATTATCATTTGAGTTGTGATAAATAATATAGATTTTTTATTCTAAGCATCCTAAATCATTACATATCATAAGCATTTGCATCCATACATCCATATGCATACATAATCATAAAACAAGCATAGAAAATATACAAAAATAATTGCATCCATGCCATTTGCATCCATAACATTTGCATATCATAATCATCAATACATATCATATCGTGAAAAGATAATGAAAAAGAACATAACACTGCATCCATCCATAGCATAATCATTGCATATCACATAGGCATAAAATAAAATGCATCCATGATCATATATAAGCATCCATACATCATCCATACATGAAATAAAGTAAACACATCATAGCATGAATCATCAGTATTTGTATCATATATATATCAAAAAATGTGTCATGGTACAAAATTTGGATCAATGTATGTACGTAGATCAAAAAGTACAATATCCATGAGGCTATAAAAAAGGAGCCCATGAATGTATATCAGTGATAAAGAATGGGGAAAAATCAAAAAGTGTATATACATTAGAAAGCTAGCCCTGGTGGCTGCTACCCTCTCCAGCCTGCCTCTCAGGTTGATCCTTTGCACGGGGACGCACATCATTGCGATGTGAAAAATTTGGCTAATGAAGAGCCACTGGAACATCCTGATGATAATGTTTCCTGTAGTATGCAACCTCTATAACATCCTCTCTATACAACCATGTTGACACAGTCTGATCATGTGTCATTGCCACCATCACCTCAATCTACTGTCGCTTGGCCACCTCTTGATCTCTCTCTCCTGTGACAGCCTGTACCCTCTACAGTGCCTGATCTCTCTTTATTGTCACTGCAACCACCTATTGCCAAGCCTGGTCTCGCTCAACAGTAAGATCCAAAACCTACTAGTGGGCCTAGTCCTGCTCACCAGTTAATGTCTACACCTGTTGCAGCAGTTGCTGAATTTAAGCATCTCGTGCATCTGGCGGTGGTGGTGGTCCTAGCTACAGCTATACCTGTGGCTGTTGTATAATCAGAGGATCCCCCAGAACCTTTCCATCCTGGTCGTCTTGGCCTCCTTGTCCCCTGCCTCATGGTCTCCCTCTGGGAGGAGCACCTGTCAGATCTATCAATCGCCTCGGTGGGATGAACCATGCATCATAGGCCAGAGTGGTCTGTGCTACTGGCTGACCCTGATCATATGCCCAAGGCTAGGACACCAATTGTCGGAAGCTCTCAATGGCCTCTGGAGCCAGAATGGTCAGTCCCCATATGGGAACCTCTTTGGCCAATCTCACAAAAATGGCCCTATAAGCATCGTTGGGCCTATCTTGTACATCCTCGAACTGTCTAGCCACCTTGTAAGGGAGATATCTCTCGATAATAGTATACTCTCGACCCTGCATATAACAGGTTTGTCTGGAAAAATATAACTGTTAAATATCGTCAAACCATGGCGGCATCTAAAGCCATGGGCACCAGCGGAAAACTATCATATCATCTATCACCTATCTCTAATATGAGAGCCTAATATGTTCGGTGTGCCTCAGAGTGATGGAACCTCGATATCTCCAAAGGACGGGATCATCCGGCTCCACATTTGCCATCTAAACAATCAGTCAAAGCACGACAATGTGCTCCCATGCCCAGATGTGTAGCAGAGTAACCGTTGCACCGATGGATCTCCCATCGCAATAAACAAAATCATGTAAATCATGATATAAGGAGGCTAGCATCACAAGCCCCCACGCAAAAAGAGTCCTCCTATGCAGCATCTGGTGCCATGCCAAGCCCCATCCTGGGCTGAAGAATCTGCCACATCTATCTGGAGCCACCAAACCTGAAATGATGGTTGCGATGATCAATCTAAAGGTCGACACATGACCTTTGTATGTCTCCAAATCAATCTGTGATGTGACCAATGCATCTGGTCCATCTCCATCACCCCAAGACATGCATTGAACCCGACATTGGTGTTGTAAATCATGCAATCATCATGGATAGGAAAACGCAATATCTGCCACACGTCCTCTAAAGTAACTATCGCCTCCCCCGTCGGAAGGTGGAAGGACGAGGTCTCACTGTGCCATCTCTCGCACAGAGCTATCATCATCCCCAAATGAGTCTTAATAACAGGTGCATATGCAATGTACCACAGGCCAATCTCTCACAAGTGGTCTTGGCGCAACTCTGAAAGATCACCTAATCTCTCTAGAACCATGGGCCTATGCTCCCTCGACATCAATGGTGGGAAGACCTCCTACACCCATGAAGCGAATGGCATCAGGAAATCATCAAAATTTGAAGTTGTTTGAAATTTACGATTCATAAATTACAATAGCGTCACTATATTCAAAATTCAAATAGCGATGCCTGGTGCATTTAAAATTTCAAATTAAAAAATGTGTCACCATTCATCTTCTGGCCTAACCTAACCCTAATTCCTAAATCGGCAAGTGCGTCACCAAATAAGCCCGCATCACCATTTAAAATTAGAAACCCTAATTTTAAATCAAGAAAAGCATCGCCATATACATATGCATCACTATAAATGATTTGAGCATTGCCGATTTTATTTTGGGCGTTGCTATATAGTGATGCCGCCATAATCTAAATTCTAACGCCTAATAAATGCATTAAAATTTCAAAATTCAAATCAGGTTTTGAATCACATGTCAGTGGTCCTGCGCCTAGAGGCCACTGAAACTCTTAAACTTGATCAAAGATGTGTCTGGGAAGCTCTCAGCGTGCCATTTCTTCAGAGGGTCAAAGCTCAAATTGCAAGAATTCCTTAAGGTGTGAATGCACAAATGAATTGAAAATGACCCCTCTTGGCCTATTTAACCTAGAAAATTAGGGTTTTTTGCCCTAATTTAACCTTAAAAGTGGGGTTTATCATTATTTTCACTAATTTTTCCAATCTGAACCTAATTTTGCATCATTTTTTGGCATTATTCTTGCATCCTGGAACCTTTCTAGACCCTTGGGGCGGTTTTTGACCTTTATCGAGAAATGAACCCAAAATTCAAAATTTCCGCCCGATTTCTCAAGGGGGTAGGGAGTCAACTTTATCCTTCCATTGGGGCATCTAAAAAATCAAAAATATTTTTTTTATTTATTTTTAATTTAAGCAGCAGTTTTGATCCAAAAAAGTGTTATTCTTTGAACCGAAGCAGCAAGTACCTCGCTTCAAAGAGGGGAAAAATGTAGACACTGAAAAATGTCTTAATTGATGTCATACATTTAAATCAGATTTACTAATATCATTTCCTCTTTAAATCCATCCTCTTTTCGCTTAATTGATTTAATTAGCCCATCTAATTAATTAATTGCATCATTTTTAATCTATTGGCCTAATTAATTTAATCTGGTTAATTCATCTCTTTTCACACTAACACTTCATCTAATTAAATTAAATAAATCAAAATATTTAATTTAATCTCCTAAGTCATTTTATTTAATTAAATGACCCTAAGTTATTTAATTAAATATCATTTCATCCCCCTCCCCTATTTATTAAATCATCTAATTTAATAAATGTCTCTTAATTCTTCTAATCCCCTAATTGCATAAATTAAATCTTGTTTAATTAACAATTAAACTAATTTTCCTCTAATGCAAAGGGAATATTCCCATGGAATATTCTTTATCCTCCTTTTTGCACAATTAAAACTTTGTTTTAATTTGTAAATTACTTTTTTTCCTCACCCAAAAAGAATATTCTAGGGAATATTCTCTCTCCTCCAATCAACTCACTTGGCTTCTTGAACAAGCTAAACCTTCAACCTCTTTAGCAAGTTATCTTTGACTTGTGTGAGCAAGTCAAAAGTGTGCTTGTTTGAGGCAAGTGTGAGCCCTTGATTAACTTTCATCATGCATTCTCATCCATTAATGAGAATCCATGATCCATGCCTCTCATCCCCTTCATCTTTTAAACTGTTGATTAAGCTTTTTGATCTCAACCATTCATTCCTCATTTTCTCTCCTATAAATAGATCACTATCTGGAGACAAATGAATCCATCTTTTTCAGAGCAAACTTATGTAACTGTTGAATGTAACGCCCCGCCAGGGAATCCAAAGAACAAAGCATAAAGTAACGAATTAACTATTTTTTTTTTTTTAAGTCATTCGATTAAACAAATGTCTTAAGGATTCCAAGACGACGTTACTTAAACATTATAATTAAGAACATCACACCATAATATTAAGGTCATAAAACACAAGTACAAATCACATTCATGATTAATCCAATTTCATAAACTTATAAAGTCAAGTTACATAACCAGATTACACAAATGAGATTATAATAAATCTCGAATCATCATAATGTTATTACAATGAGTACACTCATACATATGAGGTAAATATACAAAGAGGGTAATTATCTCCTCATATCTAATATCCATGTCTTTGAACACGTTTAGTGCCCATCCTCACAAACAAAGAAGTAATTGGAATCTGCTACAAGTATAGTATCATCTGTAAGAGTATCCAATGAAGGTAATAGCACGATTTCCACCCAACCGCGTGGAACCCGAAGGTCCACTCCCTCCGTGCTAGGAGATAATGTCAGGTCCATAAGACAATCAAACATACAACCAAGAACATACATTACATTACATGGCTGAATAATCATAACGACATGAAAAAATCTAAAATTACAAGATCACAAGTAAACTCCCAAAGGCAACAACAGTAACAAAGGTGACTCTACATAAGAGACCACAAACATGCTTCAGGATAGAGTGTCATCACATAGTTGTTCTAAGTTACCCTGGTGAATCTTCCTAGACTACCGGCCCTCATCTAGAGTTACCCTGGTAGTCTCTACCGATTCCCGGCCCCTAGACAAACTCATGTGGAGTCGGTTTACCTTTCAGGAAGACAAGGTAGACGACTAAGCCATTCCAGGCCTTCTCAACCTACTCTTAATCTATACAAGCATTAAGGCACTAGGTGAGGCATTCCGTTAATCTTTAACATTTAATGAACCCTAGGTTTATTTATTAAAGTTTTCACTGAATTACAAAAACCTACGATAGGTTACCCTGGCAACCACTTCGGGTTTCGGCCCCTATCGCAAGCCACTCTTCCTATAAACATGATGCAACATCAAAATATCATAGACTGCCAACATGCATATAAAACATCACCATAATAAAAAAATTATCATTCATGGTCTAGTCATGGAACTGTTCAAACACGTCAAAGGTAACAAATAGCCTTTTGCATGGCAAAGTCCCAAAAATAGATCATGCTTGGATTAATTCCCAAATTACCACATATGTAAGATATGCAATGAGCATGGCCAAATTTCGTTAATAACAATATCAAACAAATTCCATGTCTCACTTAAAATAAACAAATCAAATAATTTCATAAGCTTCCTTGACACCAAATGTATACTAAAAGAATAGCTCAAATAATAATTCCATTATACCCAAATTATAAATAATGTTTTCCCGCATAACAATCTTTCAACACATCATGAATACAAGGCGGAATAAAGATGATGCTTGCCAAAGTTAGAAAGTCCTATTTATTATTTTTTGAAATATGTATTATTCAAATCTTTTGTGAACTAAGATTCGTAAAAGATAATACATTGACATAATATAATGTCTTTTCCATTGTTTTCAAATTAACAAGATAAATCGGCAATCTTCCTATATTAACAATAATATATTTATATATATATATATATATATATCCATCACATTAAATAAAATCAATCAGATTTTAATTCATATAATAATTCTATATAAGTTTTCTATATTTACATATAACCATATCTACAATACTGCTCTTAAAAAGAGTAAATCATAAATCCTATATATTTCATGGATAAAGACATGGTAAACTACACTTGTATACCAAGTTGGAATTTAACATATTATAGACAATGGAGAAATGCGCTCGTTGCTTAGCGAAGGCAAGATAAGTGCATGGAAAAATAGACAAAGTACAAGATACATTATTTCAAACAAGTTTATAACTACAAACCAAAGTGCGCATGCAAAGTACTCAGAGAATATTGTTATCATTAATTCTATACTAACGGTTTCCCAACTAACACATAACTGACGCAAGCAAATCTATGATTTATTTAGTCTTAAGATACCTACAATGAAATTGCAAGCGCATGGAAAGAGGTATAGATTTCATGCAACATGAAAGATTAATAAATTGGAAGTAATGGTGGTATATCAGTCAGGTAAAGCTTACAAAACTTAATGATCCTCAGCCAATTAGATGGCAGCTAATCCAAGCGAACGTTATTCATGACAAACAGTGAACATACATAAAAAAGAACATCCGATAGTTACAGATAACACCAACAATGTAGACTAGGTAAAACATAACCCAAGGAAAAGATAAATCAAGAAGATTCAGATGACAATGGACTCGCTGGTAATACCAAACATAGATTAAAACGTTCTCTTAATACACATAGAATCCTATAATCTTATGATGTTTACTAATAGGAAAAGCAGACTTCACATATAACAAATAGCTACCATAAGAAAACTATTCAAGAGCTCCAACTGGCGCAACTTTTACACGCTCAGGATGATAACAAAACTCCTACGCCCTGATAAGGTATGTGATCTAAGGAAAATTAGAACAAAGGCTTAATGCTCAAAAGGCTTCATGTAAATCGCGCACAAGCTGAGGCAAGATAAATAAGGTTGAATCAACGTACTCAAGGCTGAAATTTACCAAGCAATAAAAGAGAATACCATGATATGAATATTTAGAAAGATCTGAACCATATCATGATTTATAAATAGCGACACAATCTATAAGGGAGTATATTGTTAATGTCAAGAGAAACAACCTAAAGAGTAGGCATGTAGTTAAAAAAAAACAACCTAACGCACTCTTAGGCAACATAGAGTGGAGGAAAGTGCACTGATTGCAAGTCAAAACAGGTGGAAAAATATCGATAGTGCAGCTTGAGGGAAAAGAATTCATTGCAAATCTTAACTCTTAAACCATTGAATAGATTGGATAAAATTGCTAGATCAACGCAGCTCACTGAAGGTAACAAATTGTATCGATAGTTTATATCAATAACCTCAGAGTTGAGCACATAAGGAGAGAGATATACACCATGCAAAAGAAATTTTGTTCATTATGATCAAGGGCTTCAGCTATGACAAGTAGCCGATGGATTCCAAAATATATATATATTTTTAAAACCTCTACAGTCTTCTATGTCCACACGTTGCAACTATGAGAGGTTGCGAATAGCATCGGGGAGACCATTTAAATCTATACACCCTAACATGCTCAAGTGCGGCTGCTGTGACAGGCAGCAGATGGAATCAAGGGGTTATTTAAACATTTGGACCCTTCTATGTACCAGTGTTGCAACTATGACAGATTGCTAATGGAAACAAGGAGGATAAATATACCATGACAATATTAAATATAATCTGCTTATCAATCAAGGCGGTGCCATGAGACCATAAACTAATTAACATCTTTAGCCAGCACTCTAAGTAAATGGCGGTAAAAGCAAATATGCAATTATATTAAGTATCAAGCTAGAGACCAAGTTAAGCGGTGCATCAAGGTAAACTAAAAATAGATAAATCAAGTTAAAAAGCACCATTGAAAGTGTTACCAACGAACAAGATGGAGAAAATTATTATACAAGGATAATTTTAGATACCCTAGGTCGCAGCTGGTAGCCAACATAGGGATTTCCTAACGGTTTATGTTAAGGATTTTTTTTTTATCTAAAGATTCAAGGTACATCAACTACGTGGTACCAATGAGTAAACCCCACAAATGACCTGCAACACAGGAAGAGTTTAAAAGAAAAAGAGGGACGCACTAGCATCACAGGAGTAACCTCAAAATTCAAAAGAATTTCTTAAACTAATAAATACTTCAAATTTGATAAATCGCATGATTCATATTAACTATATTTCTTATAATAAATTGCAGATTATTATTCCAATTCACTAAATTTTCTTAATCATTGTTTTTCCTTGTTTTTCACTATAGATTTGAGACTCTTCCTAATTGTTTCTTAATAATTGTGCAGGTTTGACAACATAAACATTCCCAGAACAAGCAAAATACAAATATTATGCTTTAGAAATACTACTCAAGAATTTACGAAAACAAAAGAAGAAAACCTATTAAAGCTGAAAAGATGAACCAAAGCAAAGTCTGATGCACCTGTCAATTCTACCCAAAATCACCAGATTTTGACAAAGAAACCTTTACAATCCAACCCAATATTATTCTTGCAAACAAAATCTGAGATGAAAACTTTTCCAGAACCACTGTCGTGCAATAATATCCTAAAAAACTGTTGCTGTGAAAATTCTTCCAAAACCTTGTCATGAATCAAATTGCAACCCCTAAAAGCCTTTTTAATGCAATTAATTACCTCAAGTTACAAAACTTAACTAATTGTAGTCATGCATTCAAAAATTACTCAATCAATTATAATCATTAAATATCTAAAATATTTTCCCTCAACTCATGTTTTCAGATATTTTAAACTTGTTGAAAACAACTCTTTTAAAATATTAAATTTTCACAAGAATCTAGTTTACACAATTAATTCCATAGTTACATTTAAATAATTATCTTTTTCAAAACTAAAATTCACTTTTAAATAATAACTTGTTTAATTTATTTTAATAAATCATTTACCTTAATCAAATATTTAACTAATGCACCATTTAACTAAATTAAACAATAATTAATTTCCAAATAAAATAACACAAACAAAATTGACATGACAAGACTAAACAACAAATGACAACGGGCGACAAATGGATACTCGTTCAATGAAGAACAATGGCTAAATGAGGACCTGACACTATCTCTGGATCAACATTATTTCATTGGATTAGGGTACGCTCAGACCTGACAAGCAGGTGGAGCCGATACCCGGTACCTATATCTGCAGAAGACATCAATGTTAAACATATAAACATACATCAGCAAACACACCATGAAGAAGAGTCACAACGTAGTAGGGTACTCACGAGTGAGTAGTGCTACACTGTCTTCTTCACCAAAACTGACGAGCATCATTATATCATAAACATCAATCACATCATGATAACCACATTAAAACTCAGAAACAACATATCCATAACACACGCGCGTCTACCATAATGTCTTCATACGAGCTTAACTAGATAATCTCGATATTCAATGAATCATCCACAGAGTTTAACAACTAACATAACATCAGTGTCATAAGTAGAAGCAATACAATATAGTATCCAAAACAACTAAACGACTAGCAAAATGATACACATAGTAGCAACTGGAGGGGTACTACATTGAAACTCATACATCCATCTTTCAATTGCAAACTTATGTTGTTGAATTCACTTGCATCCATACTCTTAATTTACTCACTTGTTAGCTTATTTTAGTTCATTTTCATCGCATAATAGCTTAGAGCATCCATTAATGGCGTCCATGCATCCATCTATGCTTGTTTATAAATTAGGGTTTTTCATTTTTTAGCATAGAATTAGCTTAGCAATAGCTTAGCATTTGTATATATTCATCATTTTAGCATAAACTAGGTTTTCACACATCAATCACAATGGTTTCATCGATTCTCTTCAATAGAATCAACTGAAACAGGCTCACTAATCACGGGATTGGGAAAGGGTCATTGTTTCACATCAACACGACACCAATTCCAAAACAGGATAAGTTTCAGATGGGCTAGGTTAGGGATTTAACTATTTTTGTGTATTTTGTAGATTTCATTTTCAATTAATGCTTAGTTTAGATTTTCATTTTGAATGATCTTGTTTGTAGATGCAGGTATGTTTGGCGAAGTTATGCTTCAATTCATGATGAGTCAAGTGTAATCAACCCTCATCGACATTTCCCACGTCTCACACACATATATGCATACATGTACATACACACACATACATGCACATACATATATACACACATACACATATGTACATACATACATGCACACATATATATATACATATACATACATCCATACACACACACATATATGCATACATCCATACATGTACATACACATATATGCATACATGTACATACACACATATGCACATACATACACATATATATTATACATATGTGTGTACACATATGTACATACATACATACACACATACATGTATATATGCATACATCCATACACACATACACATATATACATGTACATGTACATACACACACATATGCACATACATACATACACACATGTACACATATGTATGCATGTACATACACATGTACATATATGTACATGTAAATGTGTATACATGTACACATATAATATGTATGTATATATATGTACATACATATGTACATATATACATATACATACACATAAACATATATGCACATACATACATACACGTGAAAGATTAAAATTAGGGTTATTTATTTAGAGTTAGCTTAGGTATTTAGGTTATAATTTAATTAGAGTTTAATTAAGGTTCAATAATGGTTAGAGATCAATCAGGCCGAGTAAGATTGAAAAAAGGCTAGAGCTAATTTTAGGGTTAAGGTTAAAGTTCAAATAGGGTTAGATGAATGGGACAAGGGGTAGATTTTAGGGTTTGGTAGATGACGTTAATCTAGAAGAATTTGTAATGACTAAAGATGACCTTGGCAGATGATGGTTAGAGTTAATTTTAGGGTTAAGGTTAAAGTTCAAATAGGGTTAGATGAATGGGACAAGGGGTAGATTTTAGGGTTTAGCAAATGATGTTAATCTAGAAGAATTTGTAATGACTAAAAATGACCTTAGCAAATGATGTTAATTTAGAAGAATTTGTAATGACTAAGGATGAGTTTTGATCACTAATCACTAATCTAGAAGAATTTGTAATGACTAAAGATGAGTTTTAATCACTAATCACTAATATTGTAATGACTAAAGATGAGTTTTCTAGGGGTGGATATAAAACAAAAATGCCAACTCATAATGTAAATTTAGTGATTGTCTTGAATATGATTTGAATTTAATGAGGGGTTTGAAGTTTTTGACATTAGCAAATAATCTCAATCTAGAAAGATTTGTAATGAGCGAGTTTTCTAGAGTAGATATAAAACAAAAATGCCTTGAACTCATATTAAAATGTTTTAATGAGGGGTTTGAATTAGCAAATGATGTTAATCTAGAAGAATTTTTAATGACTAAGGGTGTCATTTGAATTTAATGAGGGGTTTGAATTAGCAAATGATGTTAATCTAGAAGAATTTGTAATGATTGTCCTATATGCTTTTTTTCTCTCTTGGTAGGGTTTGTAGGATAAACATAAAGTGTTCTTAATTCTACTCTCTACCTATTATTTGAACCTCACCACACCTACCCACTTCTGCACAGATGTTTTAGAGTAAAACATAAGTTGCAACATTTTTAGGATCCAACTTTGGCTATATGTAGAAGTCATGATAGAGTGTCAGATCTAGAGAGTAAACCATATAGAACCTTAAATAGTTTTGGTGTCAAGTGTTCAACAATGACCAGCTTGTGTTGTCATAGTGCACTGCAAATGTTGTCTATCTTATCCATGCATTCACTAAGTCATGGAAATGAATTGCTTTAAGTTATCTAAACAGAGCTTTTTTCCTAACTGGATCATATCTTTGAAGGCATTCCATAGGTTTTCTATTGTCTTTCATGTCATCTAATGTTAAAGTATTTGGGAGTACATGAAAACAAAATATTTCAGCAACCAATGGAGGGAGCATTTCCATTTTCAAATTCAAGGAATTTCTCAAAATATAAGTTAAAACACATCATTAGTTAGTGGGTGTTTCATTTTAATGAAAATTGGTTTCAAGCTTGTATCATTTTCTGTTGGTGCATTTTTATCTATTTACTATTTCTTTAATAGAAACTTTTACTTGCAATTGGAAGGTATGTTATGATTTTATGGTTTACCTTATACTCCTCTTTGAGTACAACATATATTTTCAATATTCCTTTAGTGTTATTCATCCCCTTTTACAATGAAACAAATTTTCAAAATGTTATCCATCTCCCATTTTAGACTAAATTAATTCTTAGCTAAATTATGATTATATATTTTCTCTAATTGATATATTTTCCTGTGTAACCTTTCTAATGTTATTCCTACATTCAGTTGAAGTAGCGAAGATAAATCATAAAACCTATAGTTAAATCAATGGTTTCCATTGTATAGGGGTCAATAAGCTACCTGACCAATGGATGTTTTTACTGGATATTATTTCTGGTGTGTTAAAGTAGGGTTTGTTTAAGCTCTTCTGGTTAAGATTGTCATCTACTATAATCAAAGTATGGTCTTATGAAGCTAGTCTGAAGTTTCATTCAAAGGAATTTGGAGATGAAATTTGAAAACAAACATCTTACAAAATAAGTGAAAATTAAATATGCTTGGAGATTGCATTAATGATTTAGCCAGTACATTGTCAACCTTTAGAGCCCTTCTAAAAAATTCTACTAATGATTTGCAATATTGTTGTTTCTAGATAATGAAGAATGCCCTTTAGGTGAAAGCATATATGTAGGTTGCTAGGACTTTATTTTCAGATCTTAAAATTGATACATTTATCATTCAATTGGTAAACCTCTTTATTCTTTAAAATGTGATCATTCTGAAAATCACAAACTCAAACACTATACGGTTGCAAATCCCTTCTTTTGATCCACATTATGTGCTACAGTGTGTATAAGATTGATATATATTTAAAGTTGAGGGAAAACATCAATCAACATTGACAATATTTCTTATCCTCATCATTATAGGTTTAATTTAAAGTTGAGGGAAAACATCAATCAACATTGATGGTATTTCTTATCCTCATCATTGCAAGTTTATTATAGTGATGAATCTGTAAATATAGAAGTGGATGCAATAAAAGGAAAATGTGTTGTCATGAGATAGCAATATTTTTCTCCTATGCCTGGAAATGTTATCTTTGAACATATTTTCTTCTACAGTCGTATCTATGATCCAATTAAGGGTACCCTGAAGCAGGTAATTTTTTTAAATGTTCTAGTAAATCTACAAAATTTCAACATATGTGTGGTCTGTATTGAGTTTATTTGAGTGGGAGAGATAATTCTTTTCAATAATCTATTGTGAATAGTTTCCTGTAAACATCAAGTTAGGCTCCTCAAAAAGTGCAAGAAACCAAAAAGGAAAGTTTCTTGTTGATGAAGTTGAAAATGCTAAGAGAAAAAGAAAAGCAGTTTCAGGAGATCAACCTACAAAAAAGGCATCAGAAACATCTAATGATTGTCGGTTGTCAACACTAGAAATATTTGCTGGTTGTGGTGGTTTGTCAAAAGGATTGGAGAAATCGACTGAATTTTTTTGAGAAGGGTTTATGCACAAAATGAAATGGAATGGTCTTTCTAAAAACAAACCAAAATAACAGAAACCAAACCCTTATTGTTCTCACTGCCTTCCAAAGGGTTTAAATTAAAAAAAACTTGAAAACACAAAACTTATATAGGCCATTTGTCCTCAAGTTATATTTACAAAATTTCAAACCCAAATTTTTTTTGCAAATACCTTTGGCGAGGATTTCATATTGCCAAAATTTTGTTTAAAAAACCACTACCAATTTTCTTTTATGTTATTCAAGCAAAAAACGTAAAATGCAAAGGCATCATTTCAGAATGCTTACAATTTTCTTTTACACTATTCAAGCCAAAAACATAAAATGCAAAGGCTTTTCGCAATACTTTTCAAAACCCAAAACATATATTTCACAAATCAGACAGACAACCATAAGGCAACTGATGTGTGCCAATTATAAAGCACCAAATGTGAACAACAGCCTTTTAGCTCAAACAAAGGCGTATACATCTCAAACTCCCATGCATGCCACACAAACAAATCACAAATACACAGCCATAGAATAGGAGAAAATGCAATGGAACTTGGGCCTGCTCGACCCTATTTATTGTCGTTGGAAAACCCTAGCTTGGTCGATGGTCACTCGCCCAAACCTCTTCCACTCGAACAGGCAAAATGGTTGGGCCTTTTTTATTTATTTATTACTCATTGTTTTGGCCGAAAGGTATTCAGCCGGTAGGGTTTTGGTCGAAACACACCTGGCCGAAAAGGTGTCGCCACATTAGCGCCATGTCACTACCGTGTGGTTTCGGTCGAAACCCTATCAACTGAATACCTTCCGGTCAAAACCCGTTCAGTCGAAATTTTTTTTTGGCCGAAAGTGTGACACACTATTGTGCTTTTACCCTAGATTTAATGGCTATGATTAAAAGGCTAAGGAATAATGATGATGTAGATTATTAAATAAGATGAACATTAAGAGGGATTAATCAACTAACTAATCATGGGTTAATTAATAAATTAAGTTGGAGGAATTGGGAGTTAAGGTTATTCAATTAAGTTGGTTTAATTAATTAACCTTAGTGGAAGAGTAGGAATTAATTAATGGTGAATGGTGAAGGCAACTAATTAAATAATCATTTATTTAACTAATTTACGAAAAAGTTAGTATAAAGGAAATTAATGGTGAATTTGGGGTGTCTATAGTATTATTGATCTTGAATTATTTTCATAATAATTGTTTGTTAAAATACATTGTCAAAATTTAAACTAATATTTGTAAAAAAAATTGGACCTTTTCAAAAACACACCTTTAACCTTAATCAAAAAAATATATGAGAACTTAACTATTTCAATTTTTTTATGAAAATTATTTAATTAGAAGTCATTAAACAATCCGAGTCAATATATTGATATTGACTTTGACTATTCTACTACTTTTCTTTAGAAGTAATATACATCTTTTAATTAATAGATTCATAACTTAGAATAGTCGATCAGAAATCAAAATAATTATTATGTGAAATACTTACATTTAACAATATTAAATTTCTAACATTACTTTGTAAACTTAATTAACCCATAAAGAAACAGCCAGCCATTTAACATATACCCAACAATAAATTTTCAATACAACACACTTCATTCTCTACACTAATAAAATTTAGTTTATTTGAGAGTTATTTCCATGTGATGTTAAAAATCTTGTGGTCTAGTACATCGAATTTCCTATTCAACTAAAATAATTGATTGATACAGGCCATCTTTCTCTCTCTCCCCGTCCTATTAGTGGACTCGGAAGTCTCTAACCCGAAACCGATTTCAAACTACACACCTGTCGATTTTTTTAATAAAGACAGTTCTTCCCCAACGTTGGTCACTGATAGCAATTTTGTGACTTGTATTCTGTTGTTTACTCCGCGAGCTCTTCTCATGGCTTCCCAGCTAAACTGCATCACTTCACTGATCCTCTCCTCCACCCTTTTGTGCTGTCTACTAGGAGAAGCTGCACCTGCAATCACAGAGAAGGATGAAAGTGCATAACAATTTAACAGTTTTTATGCAATTCACTAGACTGATTTGTACCAATCTTTTTTAACTCTATTAACTTTTTTTTTTCTTTGTGGGATGTGGGCTTTAATCAACAGTTGGAGCACTGAGGACAATTGTACAACTGGGTATGATAAATTGGAACTTAACTGTAGATCCATGCACAGGCATTGGCAATAATGCTCTTGAAGGACTGGAATGTAACTGTTCTCACACCGATACGGTTTGTCATGTTAGCAAAATGTATGTTTCTGAAAATTGATGTATATAGCATGTTCTATTATTCCTGGAGTGGTGTACTAAATGAATTCTGAGGATTGAGATTTTGGGTGCAGAATACTTCGGAGCCACAATCTCAGTGGGGTGCTTTCCCTAGAGTTGGGCACTCTGGTGCATCTTCAACAGCTGTGAGTAATAAAACTTCTTATATACACCATTTAGTCCTTGCATCTAAGTAGAAAATGAACTATTTGTACACCTGCCACTGGTGCCGAGAGTGCATAAATAGAAGTATTGTAATGGGTAGCTTGCTGGGAAGTTCTTTTTGGTAGTTTCAATTCAACCTTTTAACCCCTGCAAACTCACAATTGATGTAATGAGTTTAACGTGGACTACTAAAGAACTTGTATTTGGTACTCTACTCAGATAAAAAAAATTAAGGAAAAGTGTGAGAATGGATAGTCTGATAAAAAGTCCCTGTTATCCTCTAAAAGTACGATTTTCATTTTGTTAGTTTGAACCCTCTAAACCCTATGACCTCACAATAGAATTAGGGGATGAGTGCTCCTAAAAGAACCCTATTTAAAAATCTACCCAATCAATCGTTTAGCTTACTATCTCGAATGGAATATGATTTGGGTTCTTCTGAACCTGTTTTCTGAGTAGAGTTCTTACTACATAGGTTGCTATCTGTTTTCGCTAAAGTAGTTAAAATGTCTGCATATTTACATATTTATCAATTATAACACAATTATTCCACTTTATTATTAAATCACATGTCCCAGTTACAGCTTACCTAAGTATTTTGACTGGTGTTTTTGACAGTGATCTGAGTGACAACTTTTTAACAGGCCCATTACCTCCACAATTGGGTTTCTTGACTTCCTTGAAATATCTGTAAGTTCTCATTACAAGAGTTTATTTGTAGTTCTGTGTGTCGTAGAATGCACGCTGAATGCTATTCATGTTTATATAGTCCCATGTACAGTGTGAAGCTTTTCAATTTAGAACAATTAGTGAAAATAGCATAATAGCAGGAATATAAGAGTCATGCCCACTTCAATGAAATTTTTACAAAATTAGGATGATCATTTATCAAAAATTTATTGGAATTCTTTTCAGGAATCTTTCCAGAAATCTTTTGTCTGGTTCTATTCCAAAAGAGCTTGGTCTTCTAGTGAATTTGGAGATACTGTAATTCCTTTCCCCCCCCCTTCTTTCTCTCTAAAATACGCTCATTTGTTTGCATTTGAAAACAGAACAGAGTACAGCTATTTTATTTTCATCTCCAATTATAGAATGGAAGTAGTTCTGAAGGACCAAATTTCGTATGCACTTCTCCCATAGATTAGAAAATTGAAAACGCTACAGAACCAGATAGTGTTAGAGCAAGTACTCGCAGAGTCATGACCCAGGTAGTCTCCGTAGTCTGCTAAAAAAATCAGAGGAAGAAAAACAGAAAAAATCACTACAAATACTATATATAATCTCAATTTGAATGACCTTTCAGGTCCAGGACTCAAGAATCGGATTGTAACAGTGAGTGTCAACAGTATTAGTGAGCACCAAAGTAGCACCTTTCGTATAAAGCATTTTAAATTGTAGAAAAAATTGTAAATTGAAAATACTATAAATACTGAAATAAAGTAAATCATATATTTAAAAAAATATAATATACAGTAGTTTAAAAATATAAAAATAATAGTTATAATTATTAACTAGGATTTGTATTTAAAGGAGGTTCAAGGATTACTTGATAGAAAACTATATGTATGTTAATAAGTTAGAGAGTATGTGCATAAGATTATGAAATATTTGCATAAAATTTAAAACATAAAGTAATACAAATGAAAAAATAAAGTTGCCATTAAATTGACAAAAAAATATTATATATAATCTATCAACTAATAATTATCATGATAAGTAATGTTATTAAATTTTAAAAGCTTTAAATTTTTTACTATTATCGATAAGGTGGATTTTTAAAATGTCCGAATCTTTTCATATAAAGAAACAGCTGTCTCAAAGAAGTTATGCAAAGTAATCAAGAGATAATAGATGAAAGAAGCAGCTCTATAACAATAAAGATAAATCACTAGATACACAACCACAGAAACAAACCAGCACCTAATGAAATTATGAAAGATTTAAGCAACTTCATGACAACAAAAGATAAATCATGCATAATACCACAAAAATAAACCAGCACATCCTCAAAGGAGGGACTAATCAGACAATTTAAACCCAACGAAATCTTAAAAGATTTGAATACTTGTTGCAGTTATTTACACCGAATTGCTTAATCATAGGTCCTGTCCCCCCTTTCTAACCAATCCAATCTCTTTAGGTTTCAAAGAGGCAGTTATGAATCCAGGAGGACACAAACCTCCAACTTTCTTTTTTATCTGCACAGAATGCTAGAAGAAGGCAAAGTAAAATGCTGAGGACTCACCCTGCAAAAAACCTCCTCATCAACCTCCATACCAATATACTTTTGTTTTAATAGAGACTTTGCAGAATTTTTTTTGCCTTCAATGTTTTTGATTTAGAAAAAAATAAAACTATATTTTGATTTAAAATATTATTAAATCAAAAGCATTTAAGACAAAAAGAAAAATTCTGTGAAGTCTTTATTATTAGATTGAATGAAATTTTTTTTTTGGGCTAACTTCATGATCATTTTTATTAACAGAAATTGGCTAACTTCATGATCACTTTTATTAACAGTTCATGTTAAAAAAAGGGTTGAAATTTTTCGATAACATTCCATAATTGCTGTATTTTTTAAAATAGCGAGAGCGGGAGCAGGAGCGGGAATGCGAGCGGGAGCCCTAGGGAAGTTGCAGGCTCGTTTGAGATAGAGGATAAGTTGGAGGACATGGATGAAGCAGACGATGATGATTGGAATGGTGTTTGGACCGATTCTGAGGATGAGAAGCTGCTGCACCTTTAGATTAACGCCCGTTCGAGAGCTTTTGGGTCCAAATCTGAGATTGGAGGCTATGGCGGATCCTTTGGGGCTTTAGATTCATCGCTTGCTGTTGTGGACAAGGGCCCATTGCAACGTTTGAAACGAGGGTTTCTCACCCTTGTTTACTCTTCACCGAAAGTGTCCCATGCTATTGCAGATGCTGCCTGGTGTTGTTTCGGGTGAGGAGCTGTTGATGATTTTGGCTGCGGGTAAGCATACAGTGGATAAGGTTTTGCCGCCTCCTATTTCTTCCAATGTTGATTTGCTCTTCTTCCCTTGCTCCTTCACCAATGTTGGGGTCTTTCTGGGGGGCTGCGGTTAATTGCTGCAACGAATTGCCCAAGGCCCAAACTGCCCATGGTACTGCTCCGACTGTCCCTTTGATTCCGATTGCAAAGGGTAGAGATAGGGTGTTTAAAATCCTCGATTTCCTTGTAGAAAAAGCTTCGTCCAATCTGAAAAATGTCCTCGTAGGGAAATTTTTAGGGTCTACAACGAATGTTATTTTTTCAGGTTTAGTCAAGAGAAAATGGACTCTTCGGGGCTCTACCAAGATCTCCGTACTTGCGAAGGGTTTCTTTCTAATTGTTTTTTCCCTCCGCGAAGACTGTATACATACTCTTTTAGGAGGGCATGGTTTTTGGGTAATTTTGGCCTCTTCCTTAGAGGTGGCATATAGACTTTGATCTAGAGAAAGAATCTATTAGGACATCCACACTTCCTAGTTTACTATTTGAATATTAGGATGAAGAGATTTCAATAGAAATTGCTAGTTTCCATAGAAATTACTATTTGAATATTAGGACGAAGTGAGCTCTAAATGTCTTTGTTCAACATCTGTGCAACAAACTCCATAACAAAGAATCTGCAACAAAAAGTTTAAATTCACAACAATATATATATTAACTTGTAAAAAAAACGAGAACATCCATATGATTTGCAAAAGGTAAAAGTATCGAGCTTTTCCATTTGAGTTCAAAACCAAAAATTACACCCGGTTTTCATAGTCATGAACAACCTTCTCCCAAAATTACTCCAGCTCCCCAACACCAAAAAAACCCCAGAGCCCCAAAAAAGAACACTCCATAAAAAGGAGGAAACAAGCTAAAAATAGATTGCCCAGACAAATAGCCATTGCCCCAAAATAAGAAATGCACAAACAGGAAAAAATAGAAAGTAACGGATTAACTGTTACACATCTGACAATCATGATAAGATTTGACAGTTACATCATCTTCACTGCCTTTAAGAAGGTTTGAACCTCCTAGTTCAAAAAATTCAATTTGCATTACCACAAGCAGTCTGGTCAACAAAATATTCTCTTGGGATTCCTTGACATAATCTAAGCTATCATTCAAGCTTCCAACCCATGTTTTTCTAGGGACAAGAATCCAATGTTGATTCCACCATTCATTTGGACGGATAAAGCTAGGAAAAGTCCCCAAAGCAAAACCAGGGAAATAATCACTACTACAATCACTAATAGACTTGAAAGTCTTTCCCTTGCTCCAATCACATTTCACATCATTCCTCTCAAACCAGATAAGGCCATTACTATGGATTGAACTTTGAATCACATTCTTGGAAGATCTTAGATGATTGTGCTTATACTCCCACAACTCACTATCCCCTTGAGAATGAAGGTCACGATCAATTGAAACTTCAACATCTATTTCTTGAGGTGCACATGTAATCTTGTTAGTTGAATCTTACTGTAGCTCTACATCAATTTTTGGTTGGATCTCATTCTTCAAATCATTTGCCTCTTTTTCTCCTAGAGTTTCCTCCAACTCTCTTCTTGGTGGAGCTAGAATTTTGTTTTTTTCTTCAAGCTCGAACTTGGCTTCTACTAGAAGAGACAAAGTTGCCACTTCAGATGCTCCTTCCTCTTTCCATGGTTTTAAGAGTGTTTTCCTTCCTTCATGTTGGGCCTCATAGGTGTTCTCTCTACCTCGATGGATTACATTCTGCTCATATTGCCAAGGCCTACCTAGCAACAAATGGCATGCATCCATTAGTACCACATCACAAAGCACTTCATCCACATATGAACCAATTTTGAAGGCAACAAGGAAATATTTATCCACAAGTACACTATGATCTTTTTTTAACCAAGAAATCTTATAGGGATTAGATTTTGGAACACAAGCAAGTTGTAATTTGTTAACCATCTCTGTACTCACCAGATTATCTGTAGATCCACCATCTATGATCACCTTACATACCTTGTCCTTACATTTGCATTTTGTTTGAAATATGTTCTTCCTCTTCCAATCAGCTTCAGGGGTTTATTTGTCTCCAAATATCTAGGTTCTTCTCAATATCAAGTTCTCTCCTGACTCAGCTTCAGTTTCTTTTATCCAAGGTTCTTCCTCTTGGGCTACCATCACCCTTTTGGGGTTTTGAGGACAATCTATAACCTTGTGGGCTTCATCACAAATAAAACACTTCATGGGCTTCCACTCTCCAGGAGGTAGTTGTCCTCGACCTCTACCTCTAAAGCCTCCCTTTCCTTTGAAGTCAGTCTTCACATTCTTGCCTTCTTTTGACTCTTCACTTATTGTAGTTTCCAAAGAAACCTCTTTCTCTCTATTTTGCTTGCTATCATCCCTTTTACTCACTATTTTGCTTTTCCGATTTAGTTTATCCTCTGCCTTTAAGGCATATTCATAAGCTTCATCCATCGTAGGTACTTTCAACAATGCAAGTTCATCTTGAGTTTAAATTTTAGTCCATTAACATACCTAGCTGCTAATTGCCCTTCACTTTCTTGTATATCTATTCGAATTTGAAGCCTCATGAACTGTTCAATATAAGCCTGTACTAACTGGTCTTTTTGTTTCAGATTTTGAATTTCTTTAAACCATAGTTGGAAAACTCGCCCCAAGGAAAAACTCGCCAAGGGAAAAATTGTAGAGTTTTTAAAAACTCGGCAAAAAACTCGGGAAATGAAAAAATTGCTTAAATTTCATTAAAAACACATTTTTTTTGCAAAATTCAAAGACAAGATGAATCCAATGAATCCATAAATGAGTACAAAAGTGTTTTCTATTAATTTTGATTGACTTTAATGTAAATTGATTACAAAATCGCATTCTCATGCGGAATCCCGATGGCTAAAAGCCTGAAAGTTTGATACATCAATACATGAAAATAGTAAAAGTAAAACTAGAACTAGAAGCAAATACTAAGTAACTAAACAACAACTAAATACAACATGCTAGCAGCTAGGCTTTCCTCTTCCCTAGTCTAGCAGCAGCTAGGGAAGAAGGGGTGGGTCCCCGTCCTCTAGTCCTGCCGCGTGTGCGTGGGCGTGGAAGTGGTGGCAGTGGCTGCGATGCTACTGCTGCTGGCTCTGACTGAATTTCAAGATCATCCATATGCTCAACCTCAGGAATGTCCTCCAACCCTACATCTCCGACTCCTGATGCACCCACATCCTCCATTGCCTGTCTCTCGAAGTCAAGGATCTCATCCGCGCTAAACAATGGAGGCTGCTCCTCTCGCCCTGTCCAATCACTATAAGGATCTATCTCATCTAAGTCAATAGGATCCAATGATTTTTCTTCAACTCTCTTTATGCGCAACTGAAGGTTGTATTGCACAAAGACAAGGTCATTGAGGCGCTTTTGTGTTGTTCCTCTTCTTCGTGTGAATGGACTCGAACAAGCTCCAATTGCGCTCACAATTGGATGCACTACAAGGCTGACATAGAATGCGGAGGGCAATTTTTTGTAGATTTGGGGTTTTTCCACCCCAATTTTTCCACCAAACATCTGCAAAAAAAGAAAAGAAAATTGAAGAGTTAGAAAACAAAGTCAAAGACTCAAAAGTCAAAAGTCAAAACACATTTTATCAAATTCTAAGATGCATGTGAAATAAACTTAAAATTTAAAGACTCCAAATTTTATACCTGGTGCTATAGTGGTTCTTCCTCTAACAGCCAACTCCGAAGAAAAGAGATTACCAGTTGCCTCCCTGTACATATCCATCTCCTTGACAATGAGGTCTCTCACTACAACATCGGGTTCCATCCTTTGAATGCATGTTGTAAGCCCCTCCATAACCTCTCCATTAGCATCGGAGAAGTTCTCTGAAAAGAGATAAGAAGGGTTGAGGAAGTACCCTGCTGCATGGATGGGTTGGTGGAGTTGATTGTTCCACCTCCTATCAACAATCTCCCATATGGGATCAAATTTGAGGCTGTCCCCCATGTAATAACTTTTGATGGCCTCCTTGGCCCTATCCATGGCCTCATAAATGTATCCCATTGGGTTTTCATCCCCATCTACCAAGCGGAGGACTCTAACCAAGGGCTCCGACACCTAGATTAAAAATACAAAAAGATCAAAGTTAGAAATTTACATTGAAAGGCTTAAAGTTAAATTAAAATATATATATTTATATTCAACTTGAGATTAAAATTAAAATCAAAGTTTTGAAGTTACCTTCACGATCTCTGTAGCTTTTTGTGCAAACAAGGGGTCGAAGACTATTGCAGAAATTCTCTCTCCTTCGGGCTTCTTTGAATATGAAGAGTCATTCCATGCTTGACTCACGAACATTTGTTTTAGAGAGCCCAAAGAATCCAAAATGCTTTGCAACGTTAGGAAAATTGTTGCAAACCTTGTGGCACCCGATCTCACCAACTCCTTCCCTTGCGTATGCTCTCTCATCAAATTAAGAACCCAAGGGTGATTGTAGATATATTTTGTGATGCTCCTTGCATCATCTACAATCGGTGCCACCCAAACAAGTTTGCCTATGTCCTCCAAAAGAAGGTCAAGGCAATGAGCCACACAAGGTGACCAAAAGAGTGATGGATGTCTACTCTCAAGCATTCTTCCCGCTGCCACATACGCTGCTGCATTATCTGTGATGACTTGCACCACATTAGCAATCCCCACCTCCATCACAACTTCTTCCAACAACGTACACAATGTATCTGCAGTTTTTATCTTGTTGGAAGCATCCATCGACTTCCAAAACACAACTTCACCTTTGGAAGCAACCAAAAAATTAAGGATGGTGCGGTTTCTCCCATCCGTCCACCCATCAGAAAGAATTGAGCAGCCAAATTTTTTCCATTTATTTTTTTGCTCTTCCACCACATGCATTGCCCTTTCGGTTGCATTTGTGAGCAACCTACAAGTACAAAGTAAAATAATTAAATAAGTACAAAATTGTAAGTTTTAAACAAAAAATAGCTTGAATTCAACATAAATAATAAATTAATTTAAATTTTAAATGAAAGAACATAAAATTTAAGTTGATTTGTCACTTACTTCCCACTCAAATCTTTGCGAGAAGGTGGCTTGAAGCCTTTTCCCGCAACTGTCAATGAAGTGACCATATTGTGCCAATAGGGACTACTCACTACATTGAATGGTATGTTATTGAAATACCAAAAATCAGCACATGCCATGCTAGCATGTTCATGCACCTCCTTGTTCCACCCTGTAGCCTCCAATGATACCTGTGCTCCTGGTGTGTTTCTTGGCACAAAAAAACTCTGTGGGTTGCGTGAAGATGAAGGTGGTGGTGGCATTGGCACTCTAGTCGAACTAGAGGACAAGGGGGGCCTAGAGGATGGTGTGGCTGTGGCTGTGGTGGTTGTGCCATGAGTGCGAATCCGTGGACCACGAAGAGAGCCCACAATGCCAACAATATCTGGCTCTGCATCCTCATCTGACTCTATCTCCATGTGCTCGGCCTCGTGCTCCTGAGTCCCATGGGCATGCGCATGTCCACTGGCTATGGCTGCTGCTATGGCTTTTTTAGCCCTCTCCTTTTGCATTTTTTTTTCCTCAGCAAGTGAAAGTAGGGCAAGCATCTCTCTTCTAATCTCTTCTTTGGGCTTCTCACAAACCTTGGCATCACGTTGAGGAATGCCTGCTAGATGGTATTTGAGGCGATTTATGCCTCCATGATATGTTTTTTTGCATTCACTACAAACAACTATTCCAGGCACTGGCCCTCTGACACCATATTTCCATGTAGGGTCTCTAGCCCCTGCAGGACGAGTGCCTGGAACCCATGATGATGCTGTGTGAGGGGTGGAAGTTGATGGGGTGGGGGCGGAACCTGATGCTGAGCCTGAACCAGAGCCAGAAGCCATTATAGTGTGTAATGTGTATTCACTGATCAATGATCAATCTACACATTCAAAAAATAAGCACAACATATTAGTTTTTTAATATAAAAAAAATTTAAAAACAACCTAAAATCATTAAAACTTAAAAAATCTAGAGCTAAATTTCATTTAAATTGATACAAATGTGCTTAAATGAATTATCAATTAACATTATTAACTAATCTTATCATTCTACACAAAAAATGAACCTAGGTCTGAAAATTTCAAAAAATAGTGAAAAAAATGAAAAAAATCAGCAAAAATCAACAAAAGATTGTGATGAATTTTGTTTTTTGGATTCTAAATGCAAAAAAATTGTTTCTTTGTGCTCTATCATGTCTTTTTTTCAATTTGGAATGAGTATTTTGCAAGAACAATGAAAGAAAATGATTAATCAAAAACAAAAAACAAAAACATAAACCCTACCTTTGAATCGAATTTCTCTTCAAAATCCACACAAAATGGCGTTTGAATCCGCTCTCCTTGATGGAAAATCGTTGGAAATGATATCTCCTTGCTTGGGGGGGGTTTTCAGCTCCTCATACAAAGTATCAATTGATTTTGAAATGAAATGAAGAACATAAAAGACGTTTTGTGCTTTATTCCTGCACGGGTGAGTTTTTGGCTCGGACTCGCGAGTTTTTGGCGAGTACTCGCCATAAAAACTCAAAAAAAACGAGTTTTTCGATTTTGGCGAGTTAAACTTTTTAAACTCGTTTTTTATAAAAACTCGCCGAGTTCTCTGCGAGTTTTCCAACTATGCTTTAAACAATTTATGCTGATAATCGGAGGGAAAAAATCGAGCTCTCAAATGTTTTAGCATCTTAGGCCAAAGCCTAATCTTATTTTTCCCTTCTTTTCTTCTCAAAATATGTACATTCTCCTACCACAGGGCTGCATGCAACTTCAACTTGGATGCGACAATTTTCACTCTTTTTGGATCATCCTCATCAATATCCTCCATGTCAAAATACTTCTCCAATTCTTGGACCCAATCTAGAAAAGCATCTGAGTTGAGCTCACCTTAAAAATCAGAAATATCAACCTTTACTTTGGAACTTTGTTTAGTCAATGCTTTAATAAGCCTCTTTATAGGGTCTAAAACTGTAGCAACATTTGCTAAGTTTTATGGTTCCTCTTCGGATTTGTCCAATTGCAATCTAGTCTCAAGGGCCTCTAGCCTTCTAAACACTTCACTAGTGTTTCTTCTTCCTCCTGCCCCTTCTTCCCCAATTGACGTGGACTCCCCTATGGACCATCGCGGTTCACTCTGATACCAAAATTGATGCAGACTCAACCTCTGTATTTGCAAGTGAGCTCTAAATGTCTCAGTTTAGCATCTGTGCAACAAACTCCATAACAAAGAATTTGCAACAAAAGGTTTAAATTCACAACAATATATATATTAACCTGCAAAGAAAACAAGAACAACATCCATACGATTTGCAAAAGGTAAAAATATCGAGCTTTTCCATTTGAGTTCAAAACCAAAAATTATACCCAATTTTCATAGTCATGAACAACCTTCTCCCTATTGGATGTTGTAGATATGGTTGTTGATATGTGGTTGTCATTGATGTCAACACTATTAGCATTTGGTGCATTGAAGACTGTATATGTTGAGGATATTGAGAAAATTGTAAAAGAAAGTATTCCTAGTTCCCAATGGAACTGTGTAGGTCAAGAAGACGTTGTGTTCTATACATTGAAGATTAGCTGATGTGGATTTAAGGGTCTAATGTTGAATGTTTCTAGATCATCCACTAGAAGTTTTAGAGGTCTGCGTGAAGTTTTGAGTATGTTGTGATCTAACAGTGTGTTGTTGGTCTCTATCAGTGTTCCTGAATGAAGTCTATGTAATTCTTGTTTTCTCAGTTGTTGTGGATGCTTCTCTATTGTTTCTTGGTGTTATGTGGTGTCTCTAGATCATTCTCTATCTTTGTGGTACATCCACATTATTCGGAAGAGTTCGTGGTTGAAGATCTTTGTGCGCATGTTCGGTTTTTCTTGTTTTTGGCCGACATGTCGTTGGTAGCGTGTTGTGGATCTTTGAGGTGTAATTAATTAAAGTATTTATGTGTTGGAGATATTAATTTGGGTCTCCACTATGTTGTGGCCGACCTTGGTGGATACGCATTAAAATTTTATTTGTAAATTTGGGCCGATATTACAAATATGTATCTTTTTCTTTGGCCGATGAAGAGGTGATGGAATTTCATGTAGTGGATATATAAGGGCGATTAGTTCATTGTTGGTGATGCTACTTCGTGTGCTCCTATGTGTGTATGTGAAAATATCATTCGATTGCTGAGCAGAGTGTGAAGAAGAATGTGCAAAGTGTGAAGAAGTGTTGAGCTTAATTGGAACTGTAATCAGGCTTGTGAAGAAGCTATTTTCTCAGTTCACAAATCTTGGATGGTTTTAATCCAAACTCTATTGTTGGACAGTGAGTCCTCTTTTGTAATTGAGCAGTGAGCTCTAGGAAATGTGTTTGAATACATGTGCATTCCCCTTATCATTTCTTTTATACTTCTAGCAGAGTATAATCTTGTGGACTAACATCCATCATGGTTTTTCCCCAACAGGGTTTCCACGCAAAAAAATTTATTTGTGTTCTTTATCTCTTTGATGTGTTGATTGTTTATGGTTAATTGCTTATTCATCAGATTTGAGATTAAGTTAAGATTTAGAAGAAGAGTTTTTGTTATTGTCACAACTGATTCACCCCCCATCTCAGTTGAGTTTCCTTATTGTGCCAACAATTGGTATAAGAGTAGGTTCCTCTGAAGAGCTTGAGGTGATCCGAGATGGAAACAACATTCAAGAAGGACAGTCCTAGATTTGATGGCTCTAACTATTCATTGTGGAAAGTTATGATGCAATGTCATTTAATATGTATTGGTGATGTTATTTGGATGATTACTAAAAATCAATATGTCATTCCTCATAATGGTCCCTCTACTGTTGATGAGATCAAAGATGTTGAAAGCAATATCAGGGCTATTGAAGCATTGGTGAGTGCCTTGACAGATTCAAAGATGGCTAATGTGGTAGGTTTGAATACAGCTCATGAAATGTGGACAAAATTGTAAACTTTGTATGAAGGAGATGCACAGGTGAAGATGGCAAAGCTACAAAGCTTGAAAGGCAAGTATGAGAATCTGAAGATGGGTGAAGATGAAAATATCACCTCTTTTATGCAGAGAGTAAATGAGATAGTGATGGGTATTACATGTGTCGGTGGTTTAGTGGATAAGGATGAAATTGTGGCTAAAGTACTCAGATCCTTGCCTCCCTCCTACAAAATGAAAGTTCATGCTATTGAGGAGTTCAGATCAGTAAACAAGTTGACCAAAGATACAGTGATTGGGAAACTTGTTGCTTTTGAGATAAGTGAGTTTGGTGAATCCACACTGAAGACTGAATCTACATTTAAGGCTACTGTGTCTGGAAGCAACAAACAAAGATATAGTTCGGGAGAGAGTTCTAGGAAGGTATCCAAGTATGATGAAGAACTGAAACAATTCGAAGATAAAGAAAGAGAAGTAGAAGAATTGGAAGCGTTGATTGCAAAGCAAGAAGGGAGAGGAAAAGGTAAGTATGAAGATGTATTACCTATTAAATGTTTTTCATGCAGTAAAATAGGTCATTTTGCATCAAGATGTCCTAAAAGAGTTCCTAGATCTAAACCTAAGAAGTCTAGATTCCCGAAGAGATGCTACTTTGTTGAAGAAGTAGTGACTGATGAAGAATCTGATAAAGATAATGGAAGAGAAGATGATTGTTATTTCATTGCTACCATTGAAAATAATCCTGTGGCTACTAAATCTACTAAAGATGAACAAGCTCTTGCAGCTCAAGTTGAAGAAAAAGATGAGTGGGTCATTGATAGTGGATGATCACATCACATGACTGGTGACAAAAGCAAATTTGTGAGTCTGGAACAGTATGATGGTGGAGTTGTAAGATTTGGAGATCTAACAATGCTGGTGTGATTCATGGCAGAGGATCCATTTGCCTTGGTGGTAAGGACAACACTGAAGGTGTTCTCTATGTTGAAGGTCTAAAGCACAATCTGTCGAGTGTTGGACAGATGGTTCACAAGGGATATGATCTACAGTTCAAAGACAAAAGATGCAAGATACGTGGAAGTTCAAGAAACTTGATTGCAACAAGCAAACAAACACAAGGTAATATTTTTCATTTGAATACTGCTAGTGGAAGTTGTTTGATTGCTCAGATAGATGAAAGCTAGTTGTGGCATAGGAGACTGTGTCATGTAAATTTTGACAACATTATCAAGATAAGTTTTGCCCAAGCAATAAGAAATCTACCTAGATTAGTGAAGCCTGCTAATATAATCTACAAAGAATGTCAGATGGGTAAATAGACTAGAGTCCCCTTTTGGAGCAAACATTTTCATTCAAATAATCTACTAGAATTGCTACATACTAACCTTTGTGGTCCATCAAGAGTCAGAAGCATTCATGGAGAAAGTTATTTTATGCTGGTTATTGATGATTACTCTAGAATGATTTGGGTTTCCTTTTTAAGAGAAAAATGTGAAGCTCTAGAGAAATTCAAATGCTTCAAGGCTATGGCAGAAAATGAGAAAGGTTTGAAAATCAAATGCCCGAGATCTGACAGAGGTGTTGAGTTCATTTCTAAGGAATTCAACTCTTATTGTGAAGAACATGGAATTAAAAGACATCTATCTGCTCCCCGAACCCCTCAACAGAATGGAGTTGCAGAAAGAAAGAATAAAACAATTCTAGATGTTGCCAGAGCCATGATGATGGAAGGAAATGTGTCTCAGATGTACTGGAGTGAAGCGATCAGTACTGTTGTGTATACCTTGAACCGAGTAAATGTGAATGACAATTCTAGTAAGGCCCCTTATGAGTTATGGTTTGGTCACAAGCCTACAGTTAAGTATTTTAAGATCTTTGGAAGTAGGTGTTATATCAAGAGAGATGATGATATAGGAAAATTTGATGCTAGAAGCGATAAAGGGATTTTCTTAGGTTACTCTACTAAGAGCAAGGCATACCGGTGCTATAATAAAAGATTGAGAAAGATGGTTGAAAGTGCAAATGTTAGAGTTGATGAGGACTCTATCAAGTCATCTAGACATTGCAACTATGATTCAGATGAAGACAACACAAGTCAAGTGAAAAGCACTTAGACATTGAATCTACTTCAGATTATTACATATGTTCTGATGAAGCAATCTCAATTTTTTCTTATAAATCAAATCAATTAGAAAGGTCAGACAAGCGCAGAGGCACAGACAAGTGGAAGTGTAGAAGAAAGATTTGAAGAATCGTAAGTCTAAGTAAGTCCCAAAACTCCAAGGTATGTAAAGTTGAATCATTCTAAAAGTCAAATCATAGGAGATAAGAGTAAAGGAGTGCAAACTAGAAGAAAAATTGTAGAAGAATATTGTTTGATATCCAAGATTGAACCTAAGAGTGTCACTAAAGCCTATCAAGATGAACATTGGCTAGAAGCTACAAAGGAAGAGCTGACACAGATTGAAAAGAATGACACATGGGTACTGATTCCTAGGCCTAAAGACAAGAATGTGATTGGCACCAAATGGGTATTCAAAAACAAGCTGAATGAAGAAGGTGAAGTGGTCCGAAATAAAGCAAGACTGGTATGTAAAGGCTATTCTCAAATGGAAGGTATTGATTTTGAAGAAACCTTTGACCCTGTAGCTATAATTGAAGCTGTAAGATTATTTCTTGCTTATGTTGCATACAAAAATTATAAAGTCTATCAAATGGATGTGAAGTCTGCATTTCTGAATGGAGAACTAGAAGAAGAGATGTACATTGAACAACCAGATGGATTCCAATTAACAAATAAGGGAGATATGGTTTGTAGATTGAAGAAAGATCTATATGGACTTAAGCAAGCCCCTAGAGCCTAATACGCTAGATTGGACAAATATCTACTGAAGCTTGGATTCACAAAAGGTACTGCTAATAGTAATTTATACTTCAAATTAGATCATGATAAGGAATTGATTATATATTTTTTTGTTGATGATATCATTTTTGGAGGAGATGATAATCTATGTGTGAAGTTTGTTAATGAAATGAAGAGTGAATTTGAGATGAGCATGATTGGTGAAATGAAGTTCTTTCTGGGATTACAAGTTACACAATTGGACCAAGGGATTTTCATATCTCAGTCCAAATATGTGAAAGAGCTACTGAAGAAGTTTGGAATGGGTGACTCCAAACCTATTGGTACTCCCATGGTAACCAGATGTAAGCTATCACAGAATGACAATTCTCCAAAGGAAAATCAAACTTGGTACAGATCAATGATTGGTGGATTGCACTACTTGACGCAAACTAGACCATATATTATGACTGTTGTATGTATGGTTGCTAGATTTCAAGCTAATCCAAAGGAATCACATGTTACTGCTATCAAAAGAATTTTCAAATATCTTAAAGGAACAACCGACTTTGGAATTTGGTATCAAAAGGATGATGATCTCACTTTGTGTGCATACACTGATGCGGATTGGGCTAGTGATGTAGATGACGGGAAAAGTACAAGTGGTGGTGCATTCTTCCTAGGGAAGAAGCTGATATCTTGGTTGAGCAAAAAGCATAATTCAATTTCTCTATCTATTGTTGAAGCAGAATACATTGCTGCTGCAAATAATTGTACTCAAGTGATATGGATGAAATAGATGCTTAGAGATATCAGAGTGATATATGAAGAGCCTATTGCCATATACTGTGACAACTCAATTGCAATAAACATCCCAAGGAATCTAGTACTACACTCTAAGACTAAACATATTTCAATTAAGTTTCATTTCTTGAGGGAAAAGGTGAATGAGAAAGAAGTCAAACTAGAATATGTGACCACCAAAGAACAGATTGTAGATATATATACTAAGCTGTTTCCAAAGGATACTTTTGAGTATCTCAGAGGAATGCTAGGGGTAATCACCCCTCCTGATAAGAACTAAAGATGCATTTATTTGCATCAATCTGAGAGCTTCATTGCTATATTATGATCCAGATTGATGTTTTCGTGGCTGCTACTTAGGGGGAGTAGTCAGATGTGTGGATATGTGGTTCAGAGCGTGTGTTTGGAAAGGTCATGGTTACCTTTTCCATTGATGTCAAAGGGGGGAAAGTGCATTTTGAAAAATTATTGAGAAGTTCAGTTCAGTTGAGAGAAGTACAAAAGAAGTCAGTGTGTTGGGTTGATGGTATTTTTTTCACATCATGTGTTTCCATCAATGCCAAAGGGGGAGATTGTTGGATGTTGTGGATATATGGTTGTTGATATGTGGTTGTCATTGATGTCAACACTATTAACATTTGGTGCATTGAAGACTGTATATGTCGAGGATATTGAGAAAATTGTAAAAGAAAGTATTCTTGGTTCCTAGTGGAACTGTGCAGGTCAAGAAGGCGTTGTGTTCTGTACATTGAATATTATTTGATGTGGATTTAAGGGTCTAATGTTGAATGTTTCTAGATCATCCACCAGAAGTTTTAAAGGTCCGTGTGAAGTTTTGAGTATGTTGTGATCTGACAATGTGTTGCTAGTCTCTGTTAATGTTCCTGAATGAAGTCTGTGTAATTCTTGTTTTCTCAGTTGTTGCGGATGCTTCTCTGTTGTTTCTTGGTATTATGTGGTGTCTCTAGATCATTCTCTATCTTTGTGGTACGTCCACATTATTCGAAAGAGTTCGTGGTTGGAGATCTTTGTGTGCATGTTCGATTTTTCTTGTTTCTAGCCGACATGTCATTGGTAGCGTGTTGTGGATCTTCGAGGTGTAATTAATTAAAGTATTTATGTGTTGGAGATATTAATTTGGGTCTCCACTATGTTGTGGCTGACCTTGGTGGATACGCATTAAAAGTTTATTTTTAAATTTGGGCCGACATTACAAATGTGTATCTTTTTCTTTGGTCAACGAAGAGGTGATGGAATTTCATGTAGTGGATATATAAGGGTGATTAGTTCATTATTGGTGATGCTGCTTTGTGTGCTCCTATGTGTGTATGTGCAAATGTCATTTGATTGCTGAGCAAAGTGTGAAGAAGAATGTGCGAAGTGTGAAGAAGTGTTGAGCTTAATTGGAACTGTAATCAGGCTTGTGAAGAAGCTATTCTCTCAGTTCACAAATCTTGGATGGTTTTAATCCAAACTCTATTGTTAGACAGTGAGTCCTCTTTTGTAATTCAACAATGAGCTTTAGGCAATGTGCCTAAATGCATGTGCATTCCCCTTATCATTTCTTTTATACTTCTAGCATAGTATAATCTTGTGGACTAACATCCATCATGGTTTTTCCCCAACAGGGTTTCCATGCAAAAAAAAATCTTTGTGTTCTTTGTCTCTCTGATGTGTTGATTGTTTATTCATCAGATTTGAGATTAAGTTAAGATTTAGAAGAAGAGTTTTAGTTTTTGTCACAACTGATTCACCCCCCCTCTCAGTTGTGTGTCCTTATTGTGCCAACACTCCCAAAATTACTACAGCCCCCCACCACCAAAAAAAAACCTAGATCCCAAAAACGAATGCTCCATAAAAAGGAGGAAACAAGCTAAAAATAAATTGCCCGAAAAGATAGTCGCTGCCCCAAAATAAGAAACACACAGACATGAAAAATTAGAAAGTAACAGATTAACCATTACACATCCGATTGTCATAATAAGATTTGATAGTTACATCATTTTTCCAGCTCATTATTGTTGAAAATGTGACAAAATGTAGAAAATGGTTGTTATTTGTAAGGATCTATGTTAATGTGGATGTGGAGAAGGTGTTTTCTTCTTCAATTATATTATCCTCTCTTTGTTTTTGTTCTTTTTTTGGTAATCATTGCTTCATGGTTGGCCATGCCTCTTATGGGTGTAGGGTTAGAAATCATCTTTGTCCAAAGGAGGATGGGTTTGTTCTTTAAAAGGTTGGCTTGGGATCCCTTAACAAGGAGGTGGATGCCTATCTTCTCAATAAGACAAATTCTAAAATTGTCACTCTTGGTTCCATTTCTCCTACGCAAAAATATGTGAAGGATCTTGGTAAGGGGTTGTTGCCTAAAGGAGTATGCCTCATCAAGGCTAGCCTAGCTCATTGGTGGCAACAATCTAAGGCCTCAAACAAGGAAAATAGGAAGATAATTCAATGTGAGGAGAGCTCTAGGTCCTCCCCCCTCTCCCCTTAGATTCATGTCTTAGAATTAAAGAGTATCATGGTTTGATTGAAGCTAAGGATATGGCTACTTGTAGGGTATAGAGTTTCCCAAGGAAGTTTAGCTTCAAGTCACCTTGATTTGTGAGTTTTATAGATGTTTTGAGGCTTTTGACTTTTTCAGTTTTCAACATCCCTGATGGAGGGGTATTATTGGTTTTTTGTTGCTTTGTTGTGCTTTTGATGTTGGCTCTATGTGGGTTCTTTTTTATTGCCTTTTGACTTTTTGTCTTGTCTCTTTTGTGCTTTGTACAAGGGTGGAGCCCTTTCAAAACTCCTTGTTCCAATTCATAGCTCCAGTCAAAACCGCTTAACTTAGTAACAAACATTTCTTAATGTATGATCAAGATGAAATAATGCCAGTGAAGTCCTATTTAAACTTTAAAGACAATTCTTCATAATGACATTATTTTACCTTTAAAGAGTTATTTTAGAGAGAAAGAGCTCTCATTCTTTGCTCACTTATCTTCATGTTAATAATAAGAAACTTCAATTAAAACACTTCTCATATATTATTTGGCTAAGTTCTACAATGTTTTAATTATAGGGAAAAACAGGTTTTGAATGGACCCAAAACCATTAACAAACAGGTTTTGACGGGGACTCGAAACCCACACAAAGAGACCAAGCTGCAATAGAGAAATACACAAACAACTAGCAACACCCCATAAGCAAATTATGAATAACAAGCGTGAAAGATTAAATCTGCAACAATAAAGAGGTTTTAACAGGAACCTTGAACCCGACGAAACCAAGAATTACACTAGAACTTGAAACCGATAACAACTTGAGACGACCATGCAACCATAAACCTAAATCAGCCAGAATGCAACACACCACTTACTTGCACCAACCGACAACAAACAACCAGAAACCATCAAGAAACCATCAGCCAAAACTAGCTAGACATAACCACAACAGATGACAACACCAACCAATGAACCCAAACACCCCACCTCAATAGGGGGATTAAGGATCAAAGAAAAACATTGAAGATTCTCAGCACAGGCACAACACCAGTCAACTCGCAACACCAACCCAACCTCCACCTCAATAGGAGGGGGCACCCGTACTAAAGGAGAGGAAGAAGTGAAGCTGAAAACCACAAAAAATAGAGCTTCCCACCCGACCCGCAACCCACCTCTTCACTTCAATAGAAGAAGGCTTCACCTCCAAAGAAGCAATCTCCACCTCCAAAGAAGACCATAGCTGAGAAAACTGACGGAAAGCCACTGCACCCATAGTAGAGAGCACCACAACCTCCAAGGCCCAAGAAGAAGGTTGGAGCAGAGAAGAAACAACGGGGCAATCCACCACTTCTTATATAATATTTTGGTAAGTTCTACAATGTATCTTTCGCTTTTACTAAGAGCTTATCAACCTTAAGATTATTTTAGGAATGTCAAAAATTGATGAATTATTTATATTCCCTCTATTTTGAAATCACTTGTCTAGGCTTAATAGGGTGATATTGTAACAAATAGCCCTTAGTTATTGCTATTTTTTTTCACAACTAGTTCTAACTTAGTTGATCAAGCATCTTCCATCTAACTTAGAACTATCGACTTCATAACCTCTCCAATCACAATTGTGGTGATGGCTTAGTGTCACCACTCATATTTTTACAATAGAATGTGGTAAGCTCCCAAGTCAAGCCATTCCTAAACCCAAACCTTAATTCTCAAGGGTTTTTTCATAATGACCCTACCAATGTATCTCTTTTAAGAATCAAAGGCTCTATAGTTCATACACCAATGATAGAGAGTTCATCCTCTCTTATTGTATGGGATATTAGATCTCGTTCTTAAATCATGACTATTCATTATGCTCATGCTTTGAAATTAGTCCAATTATAATGAAACGATAGCAAGCACATTTCAATCAAGTCTTGGTTCTATACCAATCAATGGTGTACAAACACACAAAACCACATAGGGACCATATCTTTTCAACATCCCATAATCATATAGTGATTGGCTCAAGCATATATCATTTATACATAGGGTGACTAGCTTAAACACATATCACAAGTACAAACAGTGACTAGCTTAAACATACACCACATATACAAAGTGTGAATGATTCACATATATGCAATATGATAACTTACATGCATGCATCACATATACATAGTGTGATTAGCTCATACACCCATCACATACACAATTTGTTTAACTTAAACATCACATGCCCACATAAAGATCAACTAACAAAATGGAAGTGGATGCATCCTACTATATGCATCATCCCACTACTATGATCACTAACACATATAAGCTTGTAAGTAGATCCCCTCTAGAAAAGGAGTGTTAGTGTATCCCATACTGCAATGTGGATCCCATCCTTTTTTCGATCCATTGCCATCTATGATGACAATCAAGCATCTCATACTACTTATTGTCATCATTGGTAAGAGTATAAGTATAACAATATGCTTAATACCTAAGTCCATTTGCACAAGTACACGATGATTGACTAACACATACATAGTGATTAAATAATAATAGGAAGTAGATGCAACATTGCTACAAGCATGTTTCTATTACCTAGTTCATTAGCACTTACTTTATAAGTGCATCTCGACCAAAAAAAAATTGTGCATCCTATACTACACCATGTGTCCCATCCTTTTCTTGAAAATTCTTTACACTTTTTGTGACAATTGGAAAGCATCACATACTACTTGCAATCATCATTGGATAAAATGTACATGTAACAAAACACAGATCACATAAGGCTATTAATAAGATTCTCATATCCCACTAAACCATCAAGTTAGTGGATTCAAACATCTATCACCTTTAGATCATTGTCAACAAGTTTTTCCAACCTAGAAGAGGGTAGTACTTGACATATATCACCACATGAGTAGCTCCTAGCATCTGTCGCCTCTATGCTACTAGTGATAGTCAGTTGGACCCTACGATACATTGGTTAGCTCTTAGAATCCATCATCTACACAATAATGGTGACAACCAACTAACTGCTCTTGTATAATAATATGCATAGCTCCCAGCATCTTTACCTCTATGTTATTGGTGAAAATCGATTGATCTTTAAGATACGATAAATAGCACCCAACATTTGTCAAATGCATGTTACTAGTGATAGTTGGCTATTCACACATGTATCAAACTTGGCTCTTACATGTGAGGTCATCTTATAATCAAGGACACATAATCCACACATCACAAGGATTCAAAAATATTAGTTAAGTGGACCTAGATATATGTCACAATCAAGCGATCAATGAACCTATACATAGAGTTTTATAGGTCTTGAGGTCAAATTACAAAAACACAATTAACATATTGAACTCTCATGAGTTGGCCTCTATTCAACACATACACATAAACAAAGACAACTCATAAAGTAATCAAGTCCATTCACTTCATTTAGTTGTTATCTATAAATAAAATATTTGAATAGAAACACATTACTTATTAGGAAAAATTTATTCCCATTGTAGTATTATTAAACAACTTCCTACTTTCGAGTACATAACATTTTGTATGGTACCAATCATACATACATTTCTCCACTATATATATACAAAGGAAAAATACCCAACTATATTTAGTAATACTTATTGTTAATTGCCTATAGATGGCAAAGGTGGTCATAAAGAATATTGTTCCAAACTCAACACAAAATCAAATAAATAACTATAAAAAGTAGACCATCCATACTCAATAAGAGTAAACATTGTTCACACCATTTGATCATATTAGCCTAAGTCTACATCATC
>VDFB02021674.1:0-22388 GCA_007258455.2 Sequoia sempervirens
TGAAGATCTGATTCCTTCCAAACTTAGTGAACCATAAATTTCCTTTGTGATTACTAGCAAATCGCATCAATCAACTGAGTTTTTTTTGCAAGTCATGACCTGACACCCAAGAGACCTTGGGGTGATTTTCTGAAACTTAATTGCATATTTTCACCTTTCAAGAGAGGCATTTCACTTGTGCATTTGCTATGTTGATAAGTGAAAAAACAACCATCAACACTTACCACTAGTCTCCATAGCCCTCCCATGTTCTTCACTCTCAACCATGTGAATACAAACTCCTAGGAAGAAGAAAAAGACCAAAGATAGAATCTATAAATGAAATCATATACTTGTTCCACACTAGTTACTTTTACTAATATGTGTAATGTAAAATCTCCTTCACCATTCCCAAATTGAAAGGATATCAACTTCTAACATTCAAATCAAATGAAAACATGGAAAAAATAGATGTAAACCTCTAATACCGAAGGTATATAAAACCAACAAATCATTCCATCACCAAATGGAATATGTCCAAAGTCACAAACCATTTATTGTACCACTCCAAATAAGTTCTCAAAAACTATATCCATAACTCGAGACCAAAACAAGGAGAACAACAAAAATCCATATAAACATTCGTCTTCTTCTTTACAAGTCTTTAGAATTTTTATATGAACAGGACTAACTCATATGAGATGAAAAGATACAAAATAAATAATGCATCTAATAATCAGGTTGGAAATACCTTTCAAATCATTCACCTACCAAGTAGACAAATAGTGTGATACAAGATTATCCTATGCACACAACACCAAGAAATGAAAATCCTCTCTTTAGGTGCATAATGGATTCACATCCATAACTAGGTGTAGGCTCCTTGGTATTTTTTCTGAAATCCTCATCAAATAGTAACCATCTCAACATATGTGTTTGATTGTAAAAAGGGATCTAGCCCTATTAAATCACACTTCCTACAATATGAAACATATAAAGGATTAAAAATGATCTCAATACCAACTCAGCTACAAACCTAAATGGAAGAGCCAAAATGGTGGATTAGGATTTTAATCCTTTGATTTTGTGTGGGTTGAATGATGTATTAATTGAATGATTTCTTATGATGCAATAAATTTTGTAGGATACTTATGAAAATTTAGCAAACTATTGAGATTTTAGAGAAACATAAAATAGAAATAGATTCCAAATAAATAGACCTGACAGACAATCAAATATCTTTATAATAATATTGGAAGAAGTGTGATTTAATACCTAGATCCATTTTTACAATCAAACATGTATGTTGATATGGTTACTATTTTATAATAATTTCAGAAAAAATACCAAGGAGCCTACACTTAGTTATGGATGTGAATCCATTATGCACCTAAAAAGAAGATTGCCATTTCTTGGTGTTGTGTGCATAGGATAATATTGTATCCCACACTTTTTCTACTTAGCAAGTGAATGATTTGAGAGGTATTTACCACCTAAATATTAGATGGGTTCTTTATTTTATATCTTGTCATCTCATATGAGTTAGTCTTGTTCATATAAACATTCTAAATACTTTTAAACAAGAAGATGAATGTTTATATGGATTTTTGTTGTTCTCCTTATTTTGGTCTTGAGCTATGGATATAGTTTTGAGGACTTATTTGGAGAGGTATAATAAATGTTTTGTGGCTTTGGGCATATTCCCTTTGTTATGGGAATGCTTGGTTGTTTTGATATAAATTTTGTATAAGAGGTTTACATCTATTTATTCCATGTTTTCATTTGATTTGAATGTTAGAAGTTGATATCCTTTCAATTTGGGAATGGTGAAGGAGATCTTACATTACACATAATGGTACATGTTTGTGTGGAACAAGTATGTGATTTCATTTTCAAATTCTCTCTTTGGAAAATTTCTTCTTCTTAGGTGTTTGTATTCACATGGTTGAGAGTGAAGAACTTGGGAGAGCTATGGAGACTAGTGGTGAGAGATATTGCAACATATTTATTTGTTTGATGTGTATATCATTTTATGTTTCCTTAACACTTTGTCAGAGAGGATTTAACCACATCCTCTATGTGAAGTACTATAGGTAGTATTTGTATTATTTTATCTATTTTCAGATTTGACATTACTCATTCATTGGGAGTTTCAAGATATATGTCTAGTTATCCTCTTTGATATCTTTGTCTATTGGTTACTGATGTTATGATGATTTTTTTGGTTTTTGATATTCCAATTATTAATCAAATGTAGCAATTTTTTTTGATAAATATTTCATCTCTAGATACCTCATTATTGTCATAAAACTTCCATCCTCCCCATCTCCATGAAATTCCAATTCATATCCTATTTATCATCCTTCCCCTTCATTTTTTAAATTCAAACCAACCCTCTATCCAAATTTCCTTTCCAACCCCATATATACCCCAAACCCCCATCTCAAACTCCTTTTCAACATCCTCATCCTCATCGTTGATCTATAAATTAATTGAAACCTCTACTCCTTATTCCACTTTATCATCTCCTACATCCTTAAAATCCACATCACCCCAATCATACAAATCCACTTCATCCAATTACTTTCATGATTTCCTCCAAGGAATATTATTAATGGAGCCTAACTCCCTATCCATAAACTAAGTTGTGCAATATTTTCATATCAAGAATTGAACTCCATCCCCTTAACCCCATCTCCCAAATATACCAATTTTTTCTAATCTCTCAAGAACATAAAACATTCCATCCATAAACATAAAAAATTTGTTTCTCATCCATTTTCACAACTCCTAGTATCTATCCATGCACTCCTTTCTAGCCATTTCAAACCTTCATCTTCCCTCATTTCTTATAAAAATATCCAACTATTATAATCCATTAGTCCAAACCATATTACTTTAAATTACCTTCAAATAACTCCTTCCACTCCATCCCATGATTCCCTTCCATCTAAATATCAAAGAAATCCCTCCTTTCCATCTTATAATTCCCTTATATCTCAAGATAAAGCATTCCTTCCACTACATCCTATGACTCCCTTCAATATCATGACTCATCTCTATCTCATTTCTTGCTTCCATAGAAAAAAGTATCCCATTGGAAAAATGATTTATCAAAATATGCACTATTAAGGAAAATGTTTATGCTTCCATGAACAAGGCTTCATAGAACTCATCCAAGTCAAATAAAATCCAAGTTCACAAGGCCTTGGATACCAAGATCATGCTCAATATGTTGGTGCATCTTTCATTCCTTCCAAATAACACTTTCATGCCCCCATAGCCCTTATGTCCTAAATAAAATTCCTTCTTCCTCCACTTATTTTGGGTCCTTATGTCTAAGCACCCATTACTTCATCCCTTTCATACATCTTGGGTTATTACATCTCTCTATCCATCATATTGATCACCTTTACCTCCAAAAATACCTAATTCCAATATTCCATCCCCTAAATTACTTAATTAATATTAAAAATGGCACATATCCTTGAAATCCTTCCAACATACTCCATCCATTATGTTGGTGTAATTAATATTTAATTACACTTACATAAGTTTACTTAGGCATATTTAATTAATTCCTAGGTTGCATTTACTAGGAAATTAGTTATAATGGGGCCATCCACCTTCACATGTATTTAGGAAATAATATTCTTCTAGAAATATCATCTAGAACTTATCTTATCACTTTATCATTTCCTAGGTAGTTAGTTAGTTGTCACATGTTAGATCAAGACACATGTCAACATCATAATGCATACTACATTTCACTCTTGCCTATTTATACAAGGAATTTGTACATTATATTACATCTCATAATAGAATCTCAATTTTCATTCCTAACTTGCAACACTTTCTTTTGTGGGTGATATTCTTCTTGGTTAAGGTCCTCTGAAGTTTGCAACCTCATAGGGTTATTGTGGATCCATAATTTCTACATGGCATCAGAGCTTGTCCATAGAAGACTCGTCTGAAGATTAGAATTTGGGCTAGGGAGATTCAAATTTCAGGCTTGAAGGTTTTCATTTAAGGCTAGTTGACTCCACTTAGGGACTAGCTGATTTCTGGTGTAGATTGAATCCTCTCAGACCTCACCATTGTGCTCGAAAGGCCTAAAAACTGGTACAGGGCACCTAGTTTCATGATGTAAAAGGGTGTTAGATGTTAGGTTTTTTTGTTGTGAGTCAATTTTGTTTGTAATAAGGTCTATCTATACCATGTCTAATGTTTTTGGTCATGTGGGGTCAAGTTTGTAAAAAGTTGTCAAGTTTTGTAAATGTTGCAAAAGTTACATAGCAACTTTGTATTTTTTGTTGTGTTTGGGAAGTTGAACAGTTAGATATTTGAAAATAAGTTGGAACCATTGGTTTTTTGGTGGGAAATTTTTAAATATTCTATGCAATGGTCGAAGAAAACTATTGATGAAGTTTTGGTTATCAAACAATAAAGAAAAGCTCTAATTTTTTGTGTTTTATAGTGTGTTTTTGCTGCTACAGAAGTTTGTATGGCCCCGTATGACATGAAAATGATTTAATTTTTTTATAATTTGATGTGAGGTTGAATATACTACCATTTGGTTTTGATTTCATCATTTTTTATTGAGATTGGATTGAGTTAGAGCCAAATTACTGAAAGCAACCAAAAAACCCTAGTTTTGAGGGTTTGAGAGGAAAAACATGAGTTAGGGACCATTCCACCAGTGGAAAAATAAAAAAATTAGTGAAATGGAAGTAGATAGGATTTTATTAATTTTTATAGGGTTTTCAAGAGAAAGGGATGGAGTTGGGGCTATGTTTGATGCAACCCTAGCCTAATATCTCTATGCATTAGGCTTAAGTGATTAGGTAGACGTAGAGTTTGATAGAAAGGTGATTTGGAATTTTTTTCAGTTGATGAAATGTGCATATTTTCAAACCTCATGTGACATGAGGAGATCCTTGGAGTGAAATTTTTTATTTTCGAGACAATATTTCATATTGTTGTTTTGCAAAACAAGCCTAATTAGGCCTAGTTGCTATGTAGTAGTCAATATTGGATAGGGGTGTTACAAAAAAACCATATCTACAAACCTAATATGTTTCAAAGTGGCATAAAGGGTATCTACAATGGTAATTCAATTTTTGGTTTGAAGTCTTTTCAAAAATTTATGATGAAAAACCCTAGTTTGTAGTACTACAAGGAGAATTGAAGGGTTGGTGAGAAAACCACCAAGTTGAGGCTCTTGATTTGAAAATGTTCTTTAATTGTGATTGGGTTGAATACCTCCACCATACTCTACATAAAATTGGTATTTAAGCATAGGTTTTGGTCAATAAGTGGAAGAAGTTGAAGTCTGAAGGAAATAAAGATGCCTCCTAAAAGGAATCCAACGGCCAGAGAAGTGAGAGTTGAAATTAAAGAATTCCAAGGAGTGGAGATAGGTAAAGGAGTCTAAAATAATGTGGAGGAAGAGATAGTGAAGAAGGGAAAATAAAAAATCAATTCTTGGAACATAATGGTGTCTAAAATCAAGGGTCAATTTTTTCTCAGTGACTATGCAATTCAAACATTTAGAAAGATTCAAAATCTCAAACAAAAGGAGATGAATGTCATGGATTACATAGAGGAGTTTCATAAGTTAAGTATTATAGTAGGTCATGTTGAAGATGAGGTTGAAAAAGTAGCAAGGTACCTAAATGGATTGAGGTTCCAACTACAAGATGAGAAGAGTCTTACCACCCCTAGAACAGTGGAGGAATGTTTTCAATTGGTTGTTAAGGAAGAAGAAACATTGAAGAGAAGGAAGGAGAAACAAGGTAGAGGCTAAGCAAATAACTTCAAGAGTAGAGGAACATTTGGAGGAAGAGGAAAATCTCAAAAAGCACAAGGTGATTCAATTGGTAATCAAGATCAAGGCTCAAAATCAAGAGGTGATTTCAGAGGTAGGAGATCAAATAGTAGGGGCAGATTTGGAGGAAAAGGTAGAGGATAAAATACATTCTTAGGAAGATGATATAAATAGAATTAGTTTGGCCATCAAGAATGTAAATGTTCAAATAAGAAACCTTCTACTTACATGGTAGTGAAAGGAGAACACAATTGGTCCAAGAAGAAGATTGTGAGAGTGTCAACTCTCCATCTCAACATGCTACTCCAAAAAATGGAGAATCTATAAAGATGAGGAGAACATTACTCAAATTTCATGTGGTGAAGGAGCCTCCACAAATAAAATCCCTCTTTAGAACCACTTGTAAATCTCAAGGTAAGGTGTGTAAAGTATTTTATTTTGGTTCCATAGATAATCTAGTTTCTTTAGAGATGGTAGAGAAATTGGAAATGAAGAGAATCCCACACCCCACTCCTTACAAGGTCTCTTGGTTGAACAAGGGGTAGCAGATCATAGTTAATAATAAAACATGGGTTGAATTCAATATTGGAGGGTATAAAGATAAAATATTGTGTGACATCATCCCAATGGATGCTTTTCATCTAGTTTTAGGGAGACACTGGCAATATGATAGAAAGGCTAAACATGATGTGTAGAAAAAAACACCTATGTGATAGAAAATGATGGGATCTCATTCAACCTTAATCCATTGCAAGAAGAAAGTTTAGATACACAAGTTGAGTCTAGTGTAATGTTGGTTGGTGAAAAAGAGTTATTGAAAACCATGAAAGAGGAGGATGGACAAGGTTATGTTATTATAATTAGACCAAATTTTTTATGACAATAGAAAAGGTGGAAAATGTGCCTAAAGAGGTCCAAGCCTTGTTGAACAAGTACAAAAACATTGTAGTAGATGAGCTCCCTAGTTCTTTGCCACAAATAAGGGATGTGATCCACCATATAGATTTTATGCTAGGGGCAAACCTACCCAACAAAGCTGCATACAAAATGACTCCTCAACAGAATGAAGAGATTAGGAAACAAATTCAAGAGTTTCTAGACAAAGGAATAATAAGGGAGAGTCTTAGCCCATGTGTTGTCCCCACCATTTTGGCTCCTAAAAAAAGGAGGAGATTGGATAATGTGCATCGACTCAAGGGAAATTAACAAGATAACCATAAGGTATAGGTTCCCCATACCAAGAATGGAGGATTTAATGGATTGTTTAGGAGGGGCTTGCTATTTTTCAAATATTTACCTTAAAGTGGCTACCACAAAAGTAAAATTAGATAGGGGGATGAGTGTAAAACTACCTTCAAAACAAATGAGGGGTTGTATGAATGGCTTGTTATGCCATTTGGGCTTTCAAATGCACCAAGGACTTTTATGAGATTAATGAATGAAGTTTTGAAACCCTTCATAGGTAAGTTTATGGTTACCTACTTGGATTATATTATTGTGTTTAGTAAGACTAAAGAGGAAAATTTGCATCATTTAGACATGGTTTTGAAGAGGTTGAATGAAGAAAAGATGGCGATCAATTTGAAAAAGTGTGAATTCATGAAGGAGGAGATTGTTTATCTTGGCTTTGTGATCTCAAAAGGTACTTTGAAGATGGACCCTAGCAAGGTGGAAGCAATTATTAATTGGCCTAATCCTACATCAATCAGTGAGGTAAGAATTTTCCATTGCCTAACTAGATTTTATAGAAAATTTGTGAAGAATTTCAGTCACATCTGCTCTCCAATAATTGATATAATCAAAGGGGATAAAAGGAGAAAGTTTGTATGGTCTAATGACATAGAAAAAAGCTTTCAATATCTCAAACAAAGGGTGGAACAACAACCTATCTTAGCATTACTAGACTTTAACAAAGTTTTCACAATTGAATGTGATGCAAGTGGGTATGCAATTGGAGTAGTATTGAGCCAAGAGGGCAGGCCTATTGCATTTTTTAGTGAGAATCTTAATGAGGAAAAGAAGAAGTATTCCTCTTATGACTTGGAGTTGTATGCCATGGTGCAATCATTGAAGAAGTGGAGACACTATCTCCTTCCTAAAGAATTTATTTATTTTTACTTAAAATCATGCTTTGCAGTTATTAAACAACCAAGAAAAGTTCATCCATAAACATGTGAAGTGGGTGGAGTACCTACAAAGCTACACTTTCACCATAAAACACAAAAAGTGGTAGTCAAATAAGGTTGTGGATGCTTTGAGCGGAATACAACTATTGGTTCAAGTGCAACTCCAAAGTGTGGGAATTGATGCTTTGAAAGGTATGTATGAAGGGGACGATGATTTCAAAGATATTTATGCTTCTTGCAATCAGTTTAATGGAACTTTTCATGAAGACAATTCTAATTTTCTACTTCAAGAGGATTTATTGTTTAAAGGGGCTCAATTATCTTTTCCCAAATGCTTCTATGAAGAATAATCTAATTAAAGAGAAGCATTGTGGCATCTTAGGGGATCATTTTGGTGTGGACAAGAATTTGGAATAGGTAAGAAGGTATTACTATTTTCCCAAGATGCAAAGTGATAACAAAAAATTTGTTGAAAGGTGTGTTGTTTACCAAAAAGCCAAGGGTTGTAGTACAAATGCAGGCTCTATCAACCATTACCAATCCCAAATAGGCCATGGGAATCTATCAACATGGATTTTGTATTAAGGTTGCTTAAAACTCAATGAGGATTTGATAGTGTGTTTGTTGTTGTAGACCAGCTTAGCAAAATGGCACATTTTACTCCCTATAAAAGTAAAAATTATTTCTCATACATTACATGGTTTTTTTTCAAGGAAGTGGTTAGGATACATGGATTACCATTGACAATTGTTTCTAACAAGGATAGTAAGTTTGTGGGTCACTTTTGGAGAACCCTTTGGAAGAAGTTGGGAACAAACTTGACCTTTAGCTTTGCTTATCATCCCCAAATATATGGGTAGACTAAAGTAGTCAATAGAAGTCTTGGAAATCTCCTGAGATGCTTGAGAAAAGAATATTCAACCCAATGGGATCTAATCCTACCCCAAGCTGAGTTTTCATATAATGACTATGAACCGAAGTGTTGGAAAAATCCCATTTGAGATTATATATGGATTGCAGCCTAGGGGAGTGTTTGAACTCAGAGATTTGAGTGGCATGGAGAGGAGTGTTGAAGGAGAAGAGTTTGCAGTAGCCATGAAAGATATACATCAAAAATTTAGGGAGAACTTTCAAAAGAGTGTGGATAAATATAAGTAACTTGCAGATTTCAAAAGGAAGGAGGTTCATTTTAAAGTGGGGTACTTGGTCTTAGCTCATTTTTGGAAGGATAGGCTACCTAAAGGGAAGTATTCAAAGTTGTAGATGAAGAATATAGGGCTGTGTAGGGTGGTCCACAAATTTGGAGAAAATTCCTATGAGATAGAACTTGGCAGGAGCACCTACATCACAATATCATTGTTGATCATTTGAGTGAGTAAGGTGACAATGTTTTGAGGTTTTGTCTTTAATAAGATCTAATAATATTAGTAGTCAGGTATTAGGAGGAGACTTTAGGTTTAAGAGTCATAAGGAATGGAAATCCAAACTTGTCCTAAATGTTGCTTTGTAACCTTTGAAGGAAAAATTAGTAAATTTATTTAGGGATAAGCAAGAATAGTGTTTTGAACATGTAATAATACTATTTCAGCCATTAGTGAGAAGTTAGAGGTGAAAAAAAGTGAAGAAATTTCATAATGAGACATATTATTGTGTAAATGTTTGTAATTTGGCCTTCAACAATCAATAAGGTTACAAAAGTCAATTAGATTGGTGGTTAGAGGCATTTGGAAGTTGTATTTCAATGCATAGAAATGTACTTAAGGCCTTCAAGGGTTCGAGATAGGGACTGTTGAAGTAGTTTTCTCTGAATCAATAATGTTTTCAATTGCTCAGTTTCAAATTTTACTATTTTTCTTGTGTTTTATGCCTGTACAAAGGCCATACAAGCATATTTTGTATCAAAAATTTATGTATTATTTTTGATACATGTCTTAATATTCTTTTTACTTCTTAATAAGGGATCCTTCATTCATTTTTGGGCCTTAAATGTTAGGTTTTCCCTTAAGGGGTTCCTAAACAAGGGTACAAGGGTTTTGTAGTTTTAGTGATTTGAATCTCATCCCACCTACTGTATACCAATGTGACTCAGTGGGATGAGTTGGACTATCATAGGAAATTATTCCTAGGAGTTGGAGGCGAATATTAGTGGGTTCTTTCTTGAACAATGAGAGTAAGGGCTGAAAATGGTATGTTTTCCAAAGGAATTTGGTGGGTCAGACCTATGAAGTTGTAAACGCACATTAATTTTGACCAAGTGAAGGTTCCTAAAGCATGAGAGGAATAATTTATAGATTTCTAAGCAGTTGATGTGTTCTGGAAAGGTTGGGAAAGCAAAAGAAACAATAAGGGAGCCCCAAAACCCTAGTTTCTTGAGTTTTTATGAGGATTTTTGGATTTTAAGTTGGTTGTGCACTTGGAGGTCTAAAACCTATAAAATATCTTGTTTTGAATCATTTCCCAAGACTTTTTTTGGGTTTGGGAGTCTGGAGTGGAGATTAGAGAGGGGTCTCTTTGGAAAAGTGGCCTAATTAGAAGCCTAAAACTGTGAAATTCTTGATTTTGAAGCCTTTGATCCAAAAGAGTGATATCTAGGTTTTTGATATGTTGAATTAATATAAAATGGGTCCTTGAATCTATGATTTATTTCCTAGGTGTTTTGGAAGGATTTGGCCAAAAGGCTAAAAACTTGTTTCCCTGTACTATAAGGAGTGCTAGTGTTAAAAGGTGAGTTTTTGAAGGTTATGTTGAATCTGACTTTGAGATTGCATTTAAATGGATAAATTTTCATCATTGACATGTTGAGGAACTTTTTTAGGCCCGTGGTGGAGGTATGTAGTTGTTTTTCAAAATTGAAGGGATGAGACCCTTGAGGGTGAGTTGATGCTTGGCAGATTGAAGGTGTTTCCAAGAAGAGTTCATTATTTTCTTTTTGAATTGACACTAGTTTTTTGTGAGTTAATCTTCACCTTGGCTTTTCATCAAAGTGGTATAAGAGCAAGGTAGTAGATCTTTTTTTATTGATTGATTGGTTTTGTAGGTTGGTGAAGAGATAGGATTGAGAGGATGCCTCCTTAGGGGAGTGTTGTTGCATGAAAAATGGATGAACAAGCTAAAAAATTAGAGGCCTTATAGAAGAATATGGCTACATGGGAAGCAAAGCACAAAGGAGAAGAAGATGAAAGTGAAAGTGATTCTAAAGAAGAGACTTCTAGTGAAGAAGAGGAGTTGGATCTAGATGATTTGAGAATGGCGAAGCTTTTGAAGGCTATGAAGAAGGATGGCCATGGAAAGATAGATGTGCCTATGTATGGAGGAAAAATTGATAGTGAAGAGCTCCTGGACTAGATTGGGGCTATGGAAAACTACTTTGATAGTGAAGATGTTGATGAAGGACTTGAGGTGAAGAAAGACAAAACAAGATTGAAAGGACATGCTTTGGTATGGTGGAATTTTGTGTAGGAGGAGAGGGAGAGACAAGGAAAGAGAAAAATCACTTCATGGGAAAGGATGAAGGCTAAAATGAAATGTAAATTTCTTCTTATTGATTACAATGTTCAATTGCTTAAGAAATTGTAAAATCTTAGACAAAAACATTTGGATGTACAAACATATACTAAATAATTTTATAAGTTAAGCATAAGGACTAAACATGAGGAATATGAAGATGAAATGGTTGCTAGGTACTTGAATGGTTTAAGGTACAACATCTAGGATGAGATCAACATTTTGGCACCTGAGTCAGTTGAGCAATGCTTTCAAATGGCCATGAGAGCATAAGAGAAACTAAAGAGGAGAAAAGAGAAAGCAGTAAGAGGTAGAGGAGGTACATTTAGGGGCAGAGGTACCTTTCCAACACAAAACAAATCCAAAGAAGGCCAAGAAGATGTTGGAAAAGGTAAGGAACAAGGAACTAAGTTTAGAGGTGGATGGAGAGGTGGAAGAGGAGATTATAGAGGAAGAGATTCAAATGAATTTGTAGGGAGGTGCTATAAGTGTTGAGAGTTTGGTCACCTTTATTTTAAGTGTCCTCACAAGTTTAGTACTGTTGCAACTACTACAAGTGGAAGTGAAAGAAAAGGAGATAAAAGAGTTCAATATGTGCAAGGAGATGAAGAAGAGAGTGTGAGTTCATCAAGCAGACCTGTAGATCCATAATTAGGAGAGACACTCATGGTGAGAAGGACCTTGTTGGAAGGACAAAAAGAAGAATATCTAAGCCAAAGGAGTCTCTTTAGAACAACATGTAAATGCAAAGGTAAAGTCTATCAAGTAGTAATTTATTCTAGTTCTCAAGATAATATGGTGTCTAGGGAGATGGTAGATAAGTTAATTCTAGAAAGGATTTCTCATGTAACACCCTATAAGGTTTCTTGGTTGAATGATAGCCAAATTTTAGTAGTGAATGAGCAAGCTTATGTGGACTTTCAGATTGGGGAATAAAAGGATAGGGTCCTATGTGATATATTGCCAATGGATTGTCGCCATCTGCTCTTGGGAAGGCCATGGAAATTTGATAGGAAGTCTATGTATGATGGTTGGGAAAACACATCCACCATTAGGAAAGATAATCAAAGCTTCAACCTAACTCCTTTGTAGGGAAAGGAGAAAGACAAAGGAAAAGCTAAGGTGGTAATATTTGGAAGAAAATAACCTATAAAGCTTGAGGGTGGTAAGGATAATTTGCTTCTTGTTTTGGAGCACAGTTCTGACATTGGAACAACAACATAGACACCTAAAAAGGGTGTTGAAACAATGGATACTAAGGGAGTTACACCTATTGAGAAGAAGAGTCAGAGGTTTGACAAGGATGAAGTCCAGATTGGAAGACAAAATGATAGGAAGTCCATGAATGAGGGTAGTATAGTGATGAAAACAACATTGGGAATGAATTGGAGTAGGAATGTATTAGTAGGAATAGCGATCTGCCCTTTAGTGTCAAATAAACTTGTTAAAGATACAAAGGTACAAGGCTCTGACAGTATAGTTAGTACCATTCATTGTAATCATGAAGAGATGATGGTAGGTGTTTCTAACATAGAGTGTCTGATTAAAGTGACAAAAGAGTAGACTATGTAGAGGACTCAACACAACAATAACCATGTAAGTAAACCTAAGGAGAATACAGATCAAAGGGATACTAATGTGTGTTTTCTTTTAGGTGTAAGACATGGTGCAAACTCAAATTTTGGGTAGGGAATGAATGTAAGACAGTTAGCAGGTCTGAGAATAGAGGATAAGAAGAATACATATGTAAACAAATTCAACAGTGAAAAATGTGTAGGGAAAATTGTCAGTCCAGTTTACCTGAATCAATGGAATGGGTTTGTGAACCAATGGAGCCTTCATGAAGCTTGGAGACAATGGTGTCAAGCACAACTCATGGGATATGAGAATTTTCTAGGGGGGTGTATGGTGCAGGAGCACCTACACCACAATATCATTGTTGATCATTTGAGTGAGTAAGGTGACAATGTTTTGAGGTTTTGTCTTTAATAAGATCTAAGAAGATTAGTAGTCATGTATTAGGAGGAGTCTTTAGGTTTAAGAGTCATAAGGCATGGAAATCCAAACTTGTCCTAAATGTTGCTTTGTAGCCTTTGAATAAAGAATTAGTAAATTTGTTTAGGGATAAGCAAGAATACTATTTTGAACATGTAATAATACTATTTCAGCCATTAGTGAGAAGTTAGAGGTGAAAAAAAGTGCAGACATTTCATTATGAGACATATTATTGTGTAAATGTTTGTAATTTGGCCTTTAATTGTCATTAACGTTACAAAATTCAGTTAAATTGGTTTTTAGATGTGTTTGGAAGTTGAATTTCAATGCATAGAAATGTACTTAAGGCCTTCAAGGGTCCGAGACAGGGACTATTGAAGGAGTTTTCTTTGAATCAATAAAGTTTTCAATTGCTCAGTTTCAGATTTTACTTTTTTTCCTATGTTTTCTACTTGTCCATAGGCCATACAAGCATATTTTGTATCAAAACATTATGTAGGATTGTTGATACATGTCTTAACATTATTTTTACTTCTTAATAAGGGTTCCTTCATTTATTTTTGGGCCTTAAATATCAGGTTTTCCCTTAACAGGTTCTTGAACAAGGGTACAAGGGTTTTTTAGTTTTAGTGATTTGAATCTCATCCCACCTACTGTATACCACTGTGACTTAGTGTGATGATTTGGACTATCATAGTAAATTATTCATAGGAGTTGGAGGCAAATATTATTGGGTTCTTGGCTTGAACAATGAGAGTAAGGGTTGAAAATGGTATGTTTTCCAAAGGAATTTGGTGGGTCAAACCTATGAAGTTGCAAACCCACATTAATTTTGACCAAATGAAGGTTCCTAAAGCATGAGAGGACTAATTTATAGATTTTTGAGCAATTGGTGTGTTTTGGAAAGGTTGGGAAAGTAAAGAAACAATAAGGGAGCCCCAAAACCCTAGTTTCTTGAGTTTTTAGGAGGGTTTTTGGATTTGAAGTTGGTTGTGCACTTGGAGGTCTAAAACCTGGAAAATATTTTGCTTTGAATCATTTCCCAAGACTTTTTTGGGTTTGGGAGTCTGGAGTGGAGATTAAAGAGGGGTCTCTTTGGAAAAATGGCCTAATTAGAGGCCTAAAACTATGAAATTCTTGATTTTGAAGCCTTTGATCCAAAGGAGTGATATCTGGGTTTTTGATATGTTGAATGAATCTGAAATGGGTACTTGATTTTATGATTTATTTCCCAAGTGTTTTGGAAGTATTTGGCCAAAAGGATGAAAACTGGTTTCCTTGTACTACAAGGAGTGCTAGTGTTAAAAGGTGAGTTTTTGAAGGTTATGTTGAATATGAATTTGAGATTGCATTTAAATGGCTAAATTGTCATCATTGGCATGTTGAGGGAATTTTTCAAGCCCTTGGTGGAGGTATGTAGCTGTTTTGCAAAATTGAAGGGTTGAGACCCTTGAGGGTGAGTTGATGCTTGGCATATTGAAGGTGTTTCCAAGAAGAGTTCATTATTTTCTTTTTGAATTGACACTAGTTTGTTGTGAGTTAATCTTCACCTTGACTCTGCATTAGAACTCCCTCCTAGAGTTTCTATCTCCCCAATTTTTAATGTTTTTGACCTATATCCTTTTAAAGGATTTGTGATTGTAGGTGAAGATGCAAGTACATCAAGAGTTCTAGGTGAAGATTGGATTAGTGACTTACCACCAAGTCAACTATTGAATCTTGAATGTATCTTGATACCAAAGAATTCAAAAGAACAAGGCACAAGGTGTACAATGAGTACCTAGTGAAGTGGCAAGGCCTTTCTATGGAGGATTCCCCCTGGATGATAGAAGAAGACATCAAGGAGCATGGTACCACAGATCAAGAAGTGATCTCAAGTGGAACTTCATATTTTTTTCTCCCTGGGTGTATGGTGTAGGGCACCTAGTTTCATGATGTAAAAGGATGTTAGGTGTTAGGATTTTGTGGTGTGAGTCAATTTTTTTTGTAATAAGGTCTATTTAGACCATGTGTGATGTTTTTGGTCATGTGGGGTTGAGTTTGTAAAAAGTTGTCAAGTTTTATAAATGTTGCAAAAGTTGCATAACAACTTTGCATTTTTTGTTGTGTTTGGGAAGTTGAATGGTTAGATATTTGAAAAGTAGTTAGAGCCATTTATTTTTGGTGGGAAATATTTAAATATGCTATGTAATGGTTGAAGTAAACTCCTAATGAAGTTTCGATGATCAAACAATAAAGGAAAGCTCTGTTTTATGTATTTTATAGTGTGTTTTTGCTGCTACAGAAGTTTGTACATCCCCATACGACCTAAAAATGATTTAAATTGTTTTGAATTTGATGTGAGGTTGAATCTAATACCATTTGATTTTGATTTCATCATTTTTCATTGAGATTGGATTGAGTTAGAGCCAAATTACTGAAAGCAGCCATAAAACCCTAGTTTTGAGGGTTTGAGAGGAAAATTATGAGTTAGGGGCCATTCCACCAGTGGAAAACTTGGAAAATTAGTGGAATGTAAGTAGATAGGATTTTTTTAATGTTTGTAGGATTTCTGGGAGCAAGGGATGGAGTTGGGGCTATGTTTGATGTAGCCCTAGCCTAATATCTCTTTGTATTAGGCTTAGGTGATTAGGTAGATGTAGCGTTCAACAGAAAGGCGATTTATAATTGTTTTCAGTTGATGAAATGTGTATATGTAGACCCCATGGGACATGAGGAGAGACCTATAGTGATTTTTTTTTGTTTGGAGACAATATTTCATATTGTTGCTTTGTAATACAAACCTAATTAGGCCTAGTTGCTATGTAGTAGTCAATATTGGACGGGGTTGTTACAAAACAACCATATCTACAAACATAATATATTTCAAAGTGGCATAAAGGGTATTTACAATGGTGATTCAATTTTGGGTTTGAAGTCTTTTTAGAATGTTATGATGAAAAACCCTAGTTTGGAGTACTATAAGGAGAATTGAAGGGTTGGTGGGAAAAACACTAAGTTGAGGCTCTTGATTTGCAAAGGTTCTTTAATTGTGATTGTGTTGAATACCTCCACCCTACTTTACATCAAAAACCCTACAATTTCCTACCAAATCATCGAATCAGAGACTTTTTCCTGAGAGCCATCAGAGGTATTTTTAGTTAGGGTTTTCCATTCATACTGTATGGATCGTACGATCTGTAAAAAGTCATCTCTTGTTAGTTGTACTCTGTGGCACTTTTTTTTAGTTTGCAGGCTATTTTACAAAAAAATTGGGCTATTATTCTATAGTTTGGAAAATATTTGTGAAGAAATATTTTATAGGGTTTGAAATTTAATCTTTGTGGTCTAAATATTATATGGTCAAAATCTATATTCTTGTTAGGACCTTTTTTGTTAGGGCATATTCCTTTTTTTCACAAATTAAAATATGTTAAGTCAATTTTAAATAAATTTTGAATTATCTTTCGACAATATTCAAAATTTTATTTGGTCAACTATTTATAAATCTACAAGCATTTTTTAAATCATTGTTAGCCTTTTCAAAATCTCTATTTTCCTGCACTCAGATCTTTACAAGGTATTGGTTTTATTGTCGGCTCCATCCACTTTTTCAGTAGTGTTTTTAATATCTTGCAAGGGGGTACATTCTAACCACTGACCATTACTGTTACCCACTCATCAGAGTAATCACCCGAAGATCCCACCTCGCTGAAATTCTTATCAAGATATGTGGGCTTTGCTATATTGAGTGATGTCACCCAACCAACCTTTGTTCCACCACCCAATAACCACTTTGTCACCACTCGCAAGGTGAAGTGTTTTTTTTTTAAATCGTCAAACACCCCCTAGTCATATTAGCGACCAAGGGCCTCTTTTATTTTTCTCCAAGTGCTATTATTTTGCACCTAGTTAGTCTACCAAGCCCTAATAGGGTAGAAATCTTTGGAGGAGAATATATTTTCACCACAATGTCTGTTATTATTATATTGTTGGAAAGGTATTTTAGAGCACTATCTAGTGGTACACTCCATTTTCCAAAATTTTAATTTTAGAAAAAGTTATAGTCAACTGAAGTCAACTCTATCTTTTGGACTTAAAGGCACATATCTTCTACTTAGTTTGTCAAAATTCAGTGATTCTAATGGCATTCAGAAGGTATTTTAGTGCTTTTTTTTATTAGTTCATTCCTTGTTTTCAAATTCAGTTCTAGGTGCTTTGCATTGAATTTTTTTAATTTGGTGCACTTTGTCAATTACTTAGAAATCCTTAAATTTGAAGAAGGTTTTTTTTGCATCCAAACACATATTTTCAGTTGCACATTGATTTATTAGAAGTTCCACAACTATTTCCATCAAAATTTTATACCTTGTACTCAGTTTATTGCTCTAATGGATGACATGGGTTTTGAAAATCTCACACCTCACAATTATCACACTTGGAAAGTGAGTATGTATAAGGTCTTTTGGTCAAAGGGATTATGGTCAACATTGAATGAACAACAACCTCATTTTACTTGAGAATATGAGAAGTTCCAACACAAAATCAAAGTGAGGAAGTAATGGGGTTGATTTCCCTACATGTTTCCAACTCACTTTTCTTCCACATCGAAGGGTGCTCAACTCCTAAAGAGGTATGAGATAAATTGAAATATTTGTTTGGGTCAATTAGTGATGTCAGAGCACCAAAATTAGAGTCAAAGCTTGCATCCCTTTCAGTTGAAATGTTTCCCTCTATTGAAGACTATTTTGTTAAGTTAAAATATTTGAGGACTCAATTGTTAGGATGTGGAAAAGACAAGTCTGACAAGGAATGTATCTTTATGATCTTTTCAAAATTTAAGGGTTCGTGTTCATAATTTTCTACATCTTTCTATTCTACTACGGATGGATTAGGAAATAGTTTTTTCATGCCCTCCTTTGAGACATTTTGTGAAAGGTTAACAAGAGAGAAAACAAAGCTCAACAATGTTGACTCATCCACTAAGTCTCATGCTTTGATAGAAAATCCATCTAAGGTAAAGGGAAATCATAAAGGAAAATCCAAGACAGGGTCTAGTGATGCCTCACATCTAAAAGAAGACAAGCCAAAGAAGGAGGGGCCTAAGTGCACCTTTCGCAATGGGATAGGACATCATGAGGAGATGTGTTTTAAGAAGGAAATACATGAATTAAGGTAGATTCTTTAGGATCACAATATCACTCTTCCTTCTACTTCCACCAAATCACACTCTTCTTCTTCTACTCATGAGGAGTCATCTAATACAAGTATAGTTGGCATTGCCACAACTGACCTCTAGGGGAAAGGACACGCATTGATCACTACTTTTGTTAATAGACATGATGGATGGATCACTGATTCAAGAGCCTCAAGAAATGTTACTAGCTCTTTTGATCACATTATTGATGGGTCATTTAGAGCACCAAAGTTTGAAAGAATGTTTATTGCTAATGTTGCAATGGTTCATGTAGTTGGTATGTGTGATGTCACTTTGGATATAAGGCATGTTCATGATGCAGTTTATATTCCTGAGATGACACACAATCTCCTTTTTATTTATCATATTTCTCAGGGAGGCAACACAATTGAGTTCACATGTGATTTAACACTTGTTCGAAATAAATTTTATGACTTGATTGATGTTGGAGCAGTTGATCATCAATCATGCCCGTATACACATTCTCTCACTCTTGGGATAATGATAATCCATATGTTCCTAATTCTCCTGATTCTAGGATGGGTAATAATTCTCACCATGGCTGTGGTGGCTAGTTGGACTTGTCTCTTCTTAGTATTGCACCTCCTTCACTTCTTTCTTCTTCACAATGGAGATTTATTTCAGCACAACAAAATGCATTCACCTCTTTAGATTTGTGGTATGTAGATGGTTTTGTGTTAGGTCTTGCTGATTTGGCTCTCCATTCTCCCATAATCCTTGAGGATGTTCTTGAGGGGACCACCCTTCCTTATGGGGTGAAATATAGTCTCCAATTTTGATCTTTTTTTGTATCTTGTGATGGTTGTAGTTCTTGGGGGTATTGATGTTGAGACCTCCAAACATCACTCTTCCATCATTTGATATTTTTTGTATTTCATCTTCTTTTTGGAGAGGGTTTTTCTTCCCATTGGGTTTTCCCCTTTTCTCTATTTGTGGGAGATTAGTTTCATTCATTTTCATTTATTCATGTGTACCTAGAATGATCATGTAGTTGGGACCCACCATTGCATTATCATTTCCTCCCTAAGTTGCATTTATGGGGGGTGTTGGTGTAATAAATACTTAATTACACTTACATAAGTTTACTTAGGCATATTTAATTAATTCCTATGTTTCATTTACTAGGCAATTAGTTATAATAGGGCCATCCCCCTTCACATGCATTTAGGAAATAAGATTCTTCTAGAAATATCATCTAGAACTTATCTTATCACTTTATCATTTCCTAGTTAGTTAGTTATTTGTCACATGTTGTTAGATCAAGACACATTTCAACATCATAATGCATACTACATTTCACTCTTTCCTATTTATACAAGTCATTTGTACACTATTTTACATCTCATAATAGAATCTCAATTTGCATTCCTAAGTTACAACACTTTATTTTGTGGGTAATATTCTTCTTGGTTAAGGTCCTCTAAAGTCTGTAGCTTCATAGAGTTATTGTGCATCCATAATTTCTACACATTACCCCATCCATAAGATATCAAAATTATAAATAATTACACACCCATTCCATTTCTATTGGAAGAAATTTGGAGGCCAAACCTCAAATGCCTAAATCCAAAAATACACACAAACACAAGGATCACCATGTCCCATCAAAAATACATGTTAAAGTAAAATCTAAGAAAAATAAATCAATCCAATGAGGGTTTTAGATCTTAGTGGCAAATATATTATTGCGTTGTTATTATCACCATTATTATTATTATTTATTTTCCTCTAATCCCGTGAGAGAAAACACTCTTTATCATCAATCATCATTGTTGTTGTGGGTGTGAACACCTAAAATGACCTGAGCACGCAAGCTTCATTTTACCGCTGCATTCATAATTAAGACATTTGAAGGAATTGTATTCAGCCCAGTCCACATTAGACTATTGATTAAATGATTCATAATTATTTGGTAATTCGTAATGGATTATTCCTCATGATTATTAAATAAATAGAATTTTATTTATTTACATTAAATCGTCATTAGTGTCTAGAATCTTTCTTTAATTAAATAGAACATTAGTTTGCATTTGTCCTTTGTCATTTAATTCTTCATGATTGATATTAAAAATAAATAAATTTCATTTATTTATTAAATAGATCACTAATTGTCTTAATTAAAATAGAATTGATTAATTTATTTAGTGGTGATCTTATCTACTAAATTAAATAATTAAATTTGGTATTTAATTGTCAATTTAATATTCTTCTCATTTTAAATAAATTAAATTATTTAAAATGTCATGTCAATCTTAACTGTCAGTCCTTTTTGATAAATAATCTGAAAAAGATTATTTATTATCTCTTAAAATCCATAATTTGAATTATTTTAATTCAAATTAGTAATTAATCTTCTAAAAAATCAAGCAATCGGGCAGATTCTTGATTTTTCAAATCTTATCTTCAGTTCACATCTTATCTCTTTGATTTTTCGAATCTTGCAAATCAGGCAATCTTATCTTATTGATTTTTCGAAAATCTTTATTTTCTAATTAATTTGTCTCATTTATTCTCCACCGTCGATCTGATTTTATTTTGACCGTTCGATTAAGTATTTTGCCCTAACCCTAATTAGGGATTCTTAGGTTTAATCTAGATCGTTCATTTCATCAATTTATCTCGTCCGTCCATTCGAAATGGCCTTTTCTATAAAATGCCATCTTCTTCTCATTTTTCAAACACACGCACATTTTGACATTTTGCATAGTTATTATAGGCATTTGCTTTCACACTTAAATCTCCATAGGCAATTTCATTATTTATTATTATAGTCATTTAATCAAGGCATATGCATTGTCAATCATAGGGTTTTAGACATAGGCATTTAGATTTTGAGTAAATCCTTCAAAACTTGCTTTAGTCTTGTCATTTGTCATAATTGCTCACGAATCTGAGGGCATCTTTATTTACTGCAAGGTAGGAGGTGTAACGAAGGTGAACCATGGAGGATGAAGATTCTGGGTAATATCATTCCTTTTGTTTTTTCATCCTTTTCCTTTGTACTTCGTTATTTCAATGGATTTTAGTGTTATTGATCTAACCATCTAACAAATCTATTTTTCTTTTGATTACATTGGTGAACCCGACATTTTGTAGAGAAATTTGTGTGTGTTCTTGTTTGCTTTCACTGTTTTACAGGTTACAGCCAAGATGTCATACGAAATCCCGTCACTTTCATTAAAGCACAGAAAAATGGGTGAATAAAATATTTTCAAACGGTTTCTGGGTTTTGTATATCTCGCTCTCAGCCTTCCAGAACATGAAACGGTTTTAAATTTCGTTGAGATTTGAGAAAGTTATGGGCATTTTAGTGATCATAGTTTTTTTCAATTTAATTTTTAAACCCGTATTTTTCTTTTGTCTATAGCATTCTTTTTGTGTAGAATCGTGGAAAAAGTTTTCTGGGTTTTGAAGGTCTATCATTTAGCTTTCCATGGATATCTACCACTTAAAATTTTGTTAAGTTTTGAGCAAGTTATCGCTATTTTAATTTGCTGTTGTCATTAATGTTTTATTTATTTATTTATTTTTGTGTTACTAATCTTCTCTTGTAGCGTGTGGCGATCCCCATTCGTGTGTCGAAGACCATTGATTAAAGAGATTACTAATTCATTGTTTGCAGATTCGAATGTCGAAGACAAGATAAACAAACATTGTGCTTGTTTTTCTTTCATAGATTAGCAAACATTTGATTTTGGTGCATATAAAAAGAACACATGTCTTCTTTGATTGATTGTACTTGCAAGATGGTAGGTGAGTA